>PVKZ01001876.1:74950-303473 GCA_004027375.1 Macroglossus sobrinus
AAATTTTCAGTTTTTTTTTTTTTTTTTTTTACTAATTTTTCTCTTCAGTCGGTTCTGTAGACTTCACTATTTAATGTTTTAAACCGTTTCTTCTGGTGTTAAAAACAGCAGAAAGGTAGCCTAACAACAATATCCACTGATGTTCTCTCAAATTGTTTCTTGTTTTTCTAAATCGCCCAAACCAGCGACTGCTGTTTAACTGTTTTTCATTTTATCTTGTTGTAATCATAGAAGTCTTCTGCTCTAATTTCCGTAATCAAGTATTTTAACATGACTTTGGAAATTTTGAATGGTGCTAGTTATTGCCTCAAAAGCTTAACAACAAAACAACTAAGAAAACCTTGCCTGATGTAGAAATGATAGCTTATTTCTTAGGTGTATTAAAAAGGATGTTGATATTTCTCATGTATCACCATCACTTAACCTAGATTAATTTTATTTCCTCTTAGTATATTTTAACCAATCACATATATCTTACCTTTACATATTACATATATTTACATATATTTAACCTTTACATATATTTTGCATTTATTAAATTAGAATAAATTTCAGTAGCCTTGAAATATGGTTAAAAAAATTCATAGTAGATATACTTTTTTAGCCTTGGAATATGACAAGCCTATTCTCTAAATATTTACCTCATTGGAGAATGTCTATGCACGTATGCTGATTTTGACTTAACATTTTCAAAACTAAGTCTGTTAAGTTAAATGTAAGCTTTAAAGTGTAAAACCATAAATCATGTAACTTGACACAAGCGTCGCACTGTGGCCTACAGCCTTTTCTTTGAAGATTTTTATGCCCTTTTCCTCTAACATCATGGCCACTTTCACCTTTATATTGAAAACTCCCCGAATGTATCTGTATGCAGATAATTTTAAAACATGAGATTTATGTTGCTATAAAGGAGAAATCCTTTATAACCACATAAAACCGTTGTCACCAGAAACTTCAGTCCAAGTTTTACACGACAGGGGACATATTTTATCTTTAATGCCCCATTAAACTTTCTGGATATGGTAGTATTCCAAAATATCCTGGGTGAATGACTACATATGTCTATATGTCTTCTGAAAAGTTCAGATATCGTCAGTGGGAAAAAAAATCATCTGTTATAATTAATTAAAACAGTGGTATGTTTTCTTCTATTTAATTTTGCCTTTATGCATAGATGTCCCTTTGATAGGTCAACCATATCTCATTTTCAGTTTTTTGAGTGAAATAGCCAAAAACCATCATTTCTACACTGAAATGATATCAAAAACAATAGAGACAGTGAAAAGATCACTGGCTTCTAGGGATGGAGAGAGGGGGCGGGGGTGAATAGGTGGAGCTCAGAGAATTTTCAGGGCAGCGAAACTACCCTATATGATGGGTACATGTCGTTATACGTTTATCCAAACCACCAAGAGTGAACCCTAATGTAACGGGTGGACTCTGTGTGATTATGATGTATTGACAGAGATTCATCAGTTGTGACACATAAAGCACTCTGATGTTGGTAATGTGAGAGGCCATGCACGTGTCGGGGAGTGGGTATATGGAAAATCTCTGTACCTTCCTCGTAATTTTGCTATGAACTTAAAATGTCTAAAAAAATAATCATAAAGTCTATTAAAGAAAAAGACAAGCTAACAATAGAACAGAGCAAAGAGTCCTTTTCAAAAATTGCACAAATATGTACTGATAAAAGTCACCAAGAAAAATGTCCTCTAACTGTTCATGACCACCACTACAAAAAAATACATATTAACTGCAAGAAAATATTAAGCTATTAAGAAAATGCAGCGTGGCGTGTCCCACCACTGAGAATGTACAGCTTAGATGACTGAAGCACAGATAGGAGAAAAGTAAAATAGCAATGTCATGTCAATTATGCAAATTTAAAAGGGGTTGTTTGTTTTGGTTTCTTTTTTAGGGGGCACCCAAGCCCATCGCCACTGAGCCGTGCGCTGGAAACAGAGCTGCCATTCTGACTGTGTTTCTTTGTCTACCACGTGGATCGTCAGGTGCCCCTCCCCCTGGACAGTCAGGTAAGGCCAATGGGCCATCAGCAGTCAAGCAGCACATGTTGACCGAACCGAAGAAATAAGCAATACTACCAAATAGCACAGTAAAAATGTTAGCGTGGTTCTAATTTAGAGTATGCTAAAATTTTATTAGGATACAAACTTGCACCCAACTATCTAGATAGCTGCATTGCCATAACTTCAAATTTTCCAGTGCTTCTTTTAGAAATACATGTTGAATATGTGTGTGCGTTTATGCGTAATATGCATATGTGCGTATGTCCATGCACAGACACCCCAATTTGTTGTAATTACGAGAAATCTCACTAGTAGGGCAAACAAGTTCATGATCCTTAGAGATAGCTTCTTTTCTCCTGGTACATGTGTCCTATAGGATGCTAAATTATAAACATGATTAGAAGATTGCTCCATAAATATGGAACCAAATAAGGGAACCAACTTAACTCACACATTTGGAAAGTTTAGTGGCGTCAGTGGATGACGTCTTGATGCAGCCGTGTCTGTATGTTTACGGTATGTTCTTGCCGGGCAGGTGGGCTTCATGGGCCAAGGAACGCTCTCCTCTCGATGGGCCGAGATGGGCACAGCCAGCCTTTCCCTCTGATTCTCTTTTTCCTATCTAAAAAGCGTATTTTGAATGATGGGGTAACTATATGTATCCTCTTAGAGGTTGTCTCATCACTGTGACATGGTCCACGTTGTAAACATACTCAGTGTTGAGTATAACTGGTAATTGAATCAAACTGTGGTACCTTCTTTCTTTTTGCATATACTATTCCATCTACTTACAATTTTTAATTTTTCTGTCTCCCAGTTGTTTTCTCTAAACAACTCTGAGTGAAATGGATGCTTTTTGAGGGTAAGGGTGATTTCAAGTCTATCTTTCTTTTCAGTTCCCCCTTAAGAATAAAATAAAGTGCCAGAGATCTGGCAGGTTCTCAGTAACAGTCATTGATGATGAACTCACATCCCTGTTTATTTTGTCTTTTCTTGGTTCCCTCATTAGCTTTGACCTTGCTCCTCACTTTCTTGATTTATGTCCACCCTGACACAAAAATGGAAGTTATACCATGTTATACCTTCTAAACATAAGACGTTGACATAATAGAATTTCTCTCCTGTGTGGGAACAGAGGATTTCTATTACTTTTAGATTTGTCATTCATGGTAGCTGATAATATCTCATTGCAGGAATTTCTGCCCAAAGTTCGTTTTTAGGTGTTTATTCCAGGGAATAAATATTCTCTTCACCTTCTCATACATTGAATGAATGCCTCCCTCCCCTCTGGGATCCTCCGATGTAAATAGGATGCAGTAAATAGAACAGTTTGGCACCGGTCAGATAAGATGGATAATTATAGGTACTGTGCCCAGCTAATGGAAGTATCGTTTTCAGGCTGGGATGCTTTCCAAAACAAACACTTCACTAATGAAAACAAGTCTGTGTGGTATACACCAAGGTTCTTCTAGATCCTTGACAAGATGACATGCCGATGGGCCGAGTGAAGGCAGTGGCTAGAGCTCTGTCCCTGTAATCTCTGCAACCTTTTCGATTGGTTTGGAAGAGCCAAGGAGCAGTGTGAACCGTGTCTTCTTACGGATGCACTGTGATGACTAACTGTAATTCTATCTTAGATGTGCATTGGGTTTATACACGGTGTTTTCCTGTTTTGTTTTGTTTTGTTTTGTTTCCCATTTGATCCTCCTGACAAGCCTGTAAAATAGTATTGTAAAATTCACTTTATAAATGAGGGAGTTGAAGCATAGAAATCTTTCATATTTCTACACTGAAGAAATAATCGAGAAATACTAGAGTGTAGAGTAAAACAAAAAAAATGCTTATTGCTAATATTCCACATAATTTTTTCTGATGACCTATAGCAGAAGGTTCATTTCTCTATAATCTATAGCCACGTCTTCACAAACCAAACATTTGGAGGAGTACTGAAAGTGTCTACAGGGTTAATACAAGTAGCCAAAATCTTGAGCTGTCTTTCCGTACTTTCTATAGTGCTTGTAGATTGAACTGTTTTGGATATCTGTGTGCATAGTTCAGAATGAGCTTTTCTGTTTAAAAAATCTAATAAACTTTTTCTAGCTATCCTTATGGGTAGGAGTAGGAAGATTCTTTTGAATCTATTCCTTCAGAATACAGTAGTATCTGCTATCTGCAGTCTGCTCCGAAATACATCAAAAACATATGTTGACAGATGGATAGTAGGATGGACAGATATGTCATACAGCAAGTAAAGTAAATGTTAATGGGAGAACACTGTTCTTTGTAAAAGTCTTTCCCTTCGGTAAGTGTTTTGCACTAAGATGAGGGAAATGATAAAATTAAAAAGTCTGAACCTTATTGGGGGAAAAAAGACAGTGTCAATTGAGAGACATTTTCTAGTGTTCACAACTAGGTTTTCCCTACACAAGCAAATGCTGACGCCAGTACACAAACTGACTTTTTTCTCTCTTTGTCAAGATATTTGGTGTGTACACAGTCAATGAAAACTCAACGCCCATGTTCCTGTACTTACCAGGGGTCCCTACACGTGGACAGCAGTTTATAAACGCTTTTGATGATGATGACAGGAGACCTGGGAAGCGTGGCCTTGAGCAGCCTCTTCCATCTCTGAGCCTCAGTGAATAACACTGAGCACGTGGACTGGAATTCATTCATTGTTTCCCACATTGCTCTCGCCCTATGTCTGAAGAGCCTCCTCCAGTATCGGAATGGGGGGCAGTATGAGAGGTTTGGGGAAGCTGAGAAGGCAGAGAAGGAGTTTCAAGGACTCACTCCTGACCCCATCCCCACTGTGTGAAGCAGAGGGGACCAGGAGTCTTCTCTTGGTTCTTGGGCTATTTATATCTCCAAATGTTAGCATATCTAAGTCGGTGATTAATTAGCATTAATTATTAGATTAAAGGTCTTCTTCCGGTACTTTGCACAATCTCAAAAATTTTGATCAGGCCCTTTTTGGAAATGTAGCTTCTTAAATGTCGAGTGATGCTTTTCATCACGCACTCTTCATTACCATGAATAAAAAGCGTTTCAGAGAAGGATGAGTTTGCGTCTGTGGAGAAGGCGGACGCATCTATGAGCGTGGCTGTTTCTCTCATAATCTCACCACTAACAAATAAATGATTCGGAAACATTCAGGGGCTAATTTCGGTCAACTCTCTTCAGTAGCAAGCTAGCAGGGTTTTTTGTTTTTTTGTTTTGTTTTTTTTTTTTACTTAAAATATGGCATTGTCTTTGAACTTTCTTCTCTTTCCACCAGCAAGTATTTCAGTAACACTCAGCAAGTAATAATTAGACATGACCGTTTTAGTGTCGGTTTAAAATTTGTGAAGTCCTTTCTATGGCTCTCATCTTAACAGAGGTCAAAAGAAAAAATGCAGACTCGTCCTGTAGATGACCTCATGTGCTAATCTTTTTCTTTTCTTTTTTAACGTAATGAATTTATGTGTTTGTGAGCAATTCTCCCTCCAGGTGGCTAAGAAGAGTAAAGGCAAAAGAGATTAAATAGGCTTTTTGGCATTCCTGGAGCTGGCCTAATTAGGTTCCCTTCTCCCCGACCCCGTAAACCTGCCGCTTTCTTCCTATATATTCTATGAGCAACTGCTGTCAACCGTGCCAGACTCTCTTGACACATGTACACCGTGCAGCCACTTTCTCTTCTGACCTCAGAGTGGTTGAAAAACTGACATCCCCGTGAAAACAGGGCACATCCACTAACTCTACTGCGTGACACTAAACAACCAAGCATGTCTCCAATCACCTCGGATAGCAATAAATAAACATTCTCTTCACCCTCTCATACACTGAATGAATGCCTCCCTCCCCTTTGGGAACCTCTAATGTAAATAGGATGCAGTAAATAGAACAGTTTGGCACCGGTCAGATAAGATGGATAATTATAGATACTGTGCATCTTAGAATCACATTAAGACAAAATGTGGACAAATAGAGCTCTTCAAAAGCATAAATTGAAAATGATAATGACTGTTGTCATTTTGTGATAAAGAATTATGATTTTACAGTTGTGGATTCTCACTAATAGGAAGCAGTTGAACTTTTCTCAATAGCCCAAATACCCGCTGCTGAACAGGAGCTATGTGCTTCAACTAAAAGTGGAATTTTGCCCTGATCTTGCTTCATGCTTGATTGACTCTAGCATTACCAAATAGAATGTAGAAAGTCTAAGCTTTTAAAAAATTCTTTCTTTAGGCTGAAAAGTTTGGGCAGGATAACTGGATTATTTTGAAAAAATCTAGAAATGTTTTATAATGTTTAAAATGACAGTCTATCCACAGTGTCATGGGTATTGATGACAAAAAGAGAACATTGGTTTGATTAAATCAAAAGAGGTAGAAGAAAGAGAACAATTCCTAGCTTTATATACACTATATATTTCATATATATGTTTTCTGTACATCTGAGCTTTATATGCACATATACATATAGGTACTTTATATACATTTATGGGTTTACCCCTCTTAAGGACTCTGAAAAGTAGCTATTGTATCACAATTTTGCAGATTAAAAAAAAAAAAAAAAAACTGATACTCAAGAGAAAGTAAATTACTTGTTTAGCACCAATACAGCTAGTGAGTGAGTGAACGAGAATTCGACCCAGGTTGCCTGGGTCCTCAGCCTGAGAGATGCTCCCTCATCACTTTGCTTCTCTGGACAAGGATACAGAATGGTCCAGAAAGTCCTCACTCCTGAAATACTTTTTTTATCCAGAGTCAAAGATAAAGGACTTGAAGGATTTGGCTAAGCTTTGGGCTTAAAGGAGCAAGAAGGGTAGATTTATCTTTCCTGGTGATGTAACTCCAAAAATTTATGAAATGCAAATTTGCACACACCAGCTTCGCATCTGCTGATGAAGCTATGACTCGGTGCATGTAATAGCAATGAGGGGCATGAAGTTACAGGAAAAGAACCTGAGCTTGTACGTGCGAGCTGTGGACTTACAGCCACAAATCCTGAGGTCAAGATCCATCTCTGCCCCCAACGAGCTATGTGACCAAGGGCAAGTCCACTAGTCTCTGGGTTCTATTTTCTCATGTATAAAATGTTGGTTTGGGGTTAGATTCATAGGATGCATTTCACCCAACCCTACTGTACAATTCTACTACAAATTATGCTAAGCCATACCATGTGGGGGTAGGAAGAACAAAGAAGTTGTTTCTAAGTGGTAACTTATAACTTATCTAACTGCTCAGGACCAGTTAAGAAACCATATTGCTGTATATTGCTTCTTAGTGATGAGAAATAATTAGCACCAATTCTTAAATTAAAAAATTCTTAATAATTTTATTAATAAAGACCAGTTCTCGATCTTCTTAGCATGTTTGAAAGATATAGATAGTTTGTATTGCCCCCATTTTGGAAGTGAGGAAAAGGAGGCTCATAGCACTAGTGAGAGGTAGAGGGTCTTCGGCAATGTCAAGGCAGGGACCAGGACCAGGCTCCAGGTCTCTGGGCACTCAGGGCAGTACTTTCTCTGCTGAAGCCAGTTTTGTTAAAAGCTAATTTACATTTTCTAGAAGCCACTGGAGATTCTGTTTTTCTGCCACTATATCTTCACACTTGTAGCAACACACCTGTTGATCGAATCTTTGCACTCTGCTATAGGTGGCTAGAATGAGCAACTACTGAATTTTATCAAAACTTTATTATAAAACTCTGGCAGGTTAGTTACCTTTTAACTTCAAATCCAAATATCGTTTACATCCAGCATATGTGTCTTCATAAAGAAAGGGAAAAGGAGCACTTCATGGCAAAATAAACTACAAAATTAGGCAGAGAGCCCAGGGAATGACAGAGAGAAGAACAACTGTCTGAGATTATTGTTAATAATATGACTGTGTCAAAAAAAATGATTAAAAATGTACTAAAATCAACAGTAGGAAACAATTTTATCTTCTTTCCAAAATCCAGTTATTGTGGATATTCATATGCTACTTTTATTCATTCAAGAGATATTTAAATGTACTATACTGCCAGGCACTCGGTATATGGTAGTGAACAAAATAGAAAGAATTCCTGCTCTCACAGAGGTGATAGCCTGTGTGGAGATAAATCCGAAACAAATAATCGTGCAGATAAACCCATAATTATAAATTATTTTAAGTGCTATGGACAAAGAGTAGACAGCGCTGTGAGCGCAGTGAAACAAAGCCGGCGTACAATTGCTAAGCATAATATCCTTCTGTAGTAGTAACAGAGTGATAAACACAGTCATTAAAATGCCTTTCCTCACCTCTCGTTTGCCGTCACGTCTGTAGTGTTTGACTATTGGCTGTTACCCCGCTCACCTCTCCACCTCTGGAAACGTCCCCTCCTCCGGTGTTTTGTGCTTTGATCTGCCTCAGGTACCTACTTAAAATTTACTTGGAGATGATGGATGTGAAGCATCTCCTCTCTGCTCATTGTCTGCTTCACGTGCTTGCTGATACAGGCGGCATTGCTGAGGCTGCCTCCTTGGCCAACTTTTCAACTTTCTCCACCCTCTTGCTTTAGGATCATGTTCTCTCCACTCACTCAGGGGGGCTTCTCAGCAGCTGACTGCCAGCTCTGTGCTTCTCCAGCCAACACCTCTCACTTGTGCACCAATAACGTCTTAATCTGGACTTTCTACTATGTTGGTGTAAAGTATTCTTACTTCTCCATTACCAGTTCCTGTTCCCGAGACCAGCTCCTCCCCTGACTTTACTGTTGTTGAGCTTGAAATTTTGATGTTATCTTTCCTTCTTCTCTCTCTCTTCCCTTTTACATCCAAGTAATCACAAAGCTCTGCAGAGTTTAACTCCTGTAGAGATAGGGCAGACATCCTTTTGACATTCTTCCTCCATTTCTTTGTTCAGGCACAGGTTGCCTCTCACCTGGACTTCTGGAATTGTGCCAAAGGAAAGCTCAGTTCTCATCCTACCACATTTTTATTCATAAACATTTACAGGTTTTTTGGTCTGTTTTGTTTTTATTGCCCATTGAAGTAAGACCGAACATTTACTCTGGGTATAAAGGTTCCACTTGACCTCACTTCTGGCTTCTTTCAGGTTTAGCAACCACAGTCCGTGGCAACCCCGAACTGCAAAGCACCACTGGCTAGCTGGGGGCCCTTGGGCAATTACTTTAACCTCTCAGACCCTCAGTTTCCTCATCTATAAAATCAGGAAGATGGCTGGATAGAATGTCTCTATCATTGCCGCCAGGCCTATCATTGTATGTATCATATCATACCTATCATGATTCCACATGTATGTTTCTTCCTACGATTCCATGAGTGTGTATGTGTTGTCTGTCATACTGTTTGTTCCTGCCTGTTTTCAAAGCCCCGTTCAAATGCCACTTAACCTTGCATGCAGCCTTTTCGAATTCTTCTGCGCAAACTGGATTTTACGTTTTTATAATTCACATAGAATTCAAGCTACGTATCTCGAGGACTAAAATCAAGCCAAACACTGTATCTTTTTGATGAAAAATACCTATTAAACTTAGTTGCTTAGATTTAAGGTTCATGTGAAATTCGAATATTAGGGAAAGATGACACAAAATAATTTTCAGTGTAAGATGTACTAAACCTATCACAAAGTTGCTCTATTTTTATGATTTTAACTTTGATTCCTCTTTTGGATATAATATTTATAAAACCATTTTATTTAAGTTTGAAATAGTATAACTCAGTTCTATGCTTTATGAACAGGAAAAATAATTTTGAATATTATGGAATAAATTCCACATATTAGTTATACTCAGTACAGATAAACTCACAAAGTATATCTGGCAAATAAAAAGTATCAATTGCTGTTGTTGATATTATTCATTTATTGTGACTCTGTTCAATGTTTACTATTATTCTTTCACTTTCACTTTTCTTTCACAGGTGAGGAAAATTAACTCATGGAGATTAATAACTTGCACATATGGCAACATAGTAAAATGAGATGGTGCCAGAATTTTAAACCAGAAAATCTCACACCATAGTGCTCTTTCCAAAAAAAAGATTTTTTTTGGAGGAGGGGGGAATTTCTGGTTATGCTCAAAGACCCTTTAGCCATGCTCTTTTTAGGATAGCACAGCCTTTTCCTTTTTCTGGGTCACCATAGAGTGACATAGCTGTTGTCCTCCTATTTGATATTTAAAAATTTATCTTTGTGCCCTTGTTGACAGAAATTGATTCATGTGTAAAGAAAACAAAGGAAAAAAAAGGTTAAGAAACTTGAAGAACAGTGAACATGACTAATTAAACATGCTGTAGAAGTGAGTGAAACACCCAAAAAGTTGACTCAAATACTTTCAAAATAGAGCAATTGGAAACAATCTCACATAAAAAGTCAGAATTCATAGACGTGAAAAATGAGGCCACCTGCACCGAAAGCATTTTCAACCCATTTTTCTTTTCTTTTTCTTTTCCCACCTGCCACCCTTTCAGGTATTTCTAGAATTGATTGGTAAATCATTATTATGGTCAAAGAGGAAAATAGGAAAAAGTAAGCAGCTCAACAAATTACCTTATAAAGTTAAATGGGAAAATCAAGATTTGCTTGGAATAACCGAGCCGCTTTTGAAGCAACTTAAAAAAGCAAAATAAGAATTTTGTAGGTATGAATAAAAAGTACCGGCTACATCTGCCCCCTCCCCCAGAGGTCCATGTATAAAATTGCCAATTAGGAAGAAAGACTGATCATGAATTAAATAGTCCTGCTTTATATAGGTTTAGAGGAATTTAGCAGAAGCCTGCCCCCATGCATTTAACATGGCATCCTGAATGTCAGAGAATTTTAGAGTTTCTGGAGCCTCGGAAATCATCTAGTTCTGTCCTACATTTTGCAGAAGAGAAACCTGGAGATCCAGAGATGAGGAGATACCTGCCTGGGGTCAGTGCGTTTGCAGCTGAGCAAGGACTAGAACCAAGACCTCTGGATCTCTCATACAGGGAGGGATGTACCCCTCCCTCAGGTCTATTATGCCATGTTGCAAAACCTAATCAGGGAAAGAAAAGAATAATAATCCACTTCTTACTAGAATACAACGTTGCATAGCTTTTGATACCAGGGCCCAGAAGTGGCAGACAAGAAGGAACTCCCTAGATCCAAAAAGGAAAATTAAGTAACTTGAGAAAATATTTCTTTTTGTCAGCAAATTGACAAAATGCTAAGAAGACATAGGTCCAGGGCCCTGGGAATTCCTTCTTGTCACATCAGCATTTTGGCGGGGATCGATCACCTCAATGGCCCAGTGATTCCTGAGCCAACACATTGGAAATATGTTCAAGTTATGATAAAAATTCTTTATTATACTGATAACTGATTTAATCTCAGATTGTACCATTTACTGTAAAGTGGTGCTACAGTACCTACCAAAGGCATTTTTGAGTTCAAATGTGTTAATCTGAACTCAAAAATAAAGCCCAGTGGAGGAACGAGCACCAACAGCAGCAGCGTTGTGTTTCGAACTTACTAAGGTCACCACTAGTTGTAATGGCGTTAACTCCTTAAAGCCAGAAGGAGCTTTCTGGAAGGGCTTTTACAGAAAGATTCAATGGCCTTCTGAAAAGTGAGTAATTTACTTTCTTTGATCCACCTTATTACTTGCAAATGAGCATAACCATAACCCATGTGAGCTGGGCCAGCATCTCTGGTAACTGGTGGTCCATGAGTGCAGAGCTGACCTGCAGGTAAAGCACTGGCAAACTTCAGAGAGAGCCCCGCGTTCTTCCTTAAGAGCTGCAAGACGATGCTGGCCCTCAGGACTCCACGCAGTTGGTTTGACCAGGCCTTCCTGGTCCCCAGGCTCATCATTTGGAAGCCTTGGAGGAATAAGTAGATTCTTGCCCCACTAACCTGCTGCCTGACATAATTTCAGCTGCACCTTGAAGGCCCTAAAAGTCTGGATTCACTGACCATACATTTGGTCTCATTTATTCAATGAGCCAGGCAAGGATCATCGAATCAATAACACGACTGTGCCATCTGCTTTCCCCTTGCTCACCATCGTAATGAAAAATGACTCCTTAAGTGTTCTGTGAGGCAATTAGCTCCGAATGTGAAGCTGTAATGGGGAAAGGCCGAGTCGCATTTGTATTCAAAACTTTACTAGTAAAATGGAAGGGAAACTGCTGTCCATATTAATAGATACATAAAATGTATAAATGGGGTAATTTGGTATTACTCTATTTATGCATAATATTATACAACTGCAGAAACACAGAGATAGGAAGGGCACTGAAGTGACATCTGGCGTATCCTACTGCCTGCAGCCACAGCTGGTGACCCTGTCCAGAACCGTCTCGGACAGACAATTTCTAAAGCCTTCCCCAAAAGGCATGCCCATAACTTCCGGTACTAATTCATCCTGTTATTTAACTGTCTTCGCTGCAATTTGATCCCATTTTCTTTTTTTTTTTTTTTTTTTCTTGTTCTCGTCTCTCCAGAAATAGAGAACAGCTGACTGTGCTCCTTATAATAATCTATCGCATGGCAGAAGGCAATTTTGAAGTCACCTCCCAACCTTTAGTTCAAGTTCAGACCAGTCCTCCCAGCCTGTCTACCCTTTGGTAGAGCCTGGATCTTCCAGGTTGAGTCACCTCGTGACCCAGATATCATTAGGTCAAAACCATGGAATAGAAAGGGACTCGAGGTTATCCTGTCCCTTCGTTTTACAGATGAAGAGACTGAGGTTCACCTGAAGAGACTGCCATAGAGGTCACCACTGATTCTGGGGCAGGGCCAGTGCCGGAACCCAGGGGGCTCTCTCCAGCTTTGCTCTCATGGTTTCCTCTTAGTGCCTAACCTCTCATTTAAAACCAGCTGCCCTGCCCTGCTGGTTACTTTCCACTTACAGTCCAGTAAAACTCCTCAGTCCCTTCCGGACCTCTTCTGCCATCTGTGTTTCGTATTTATGCCCACTCTTTTCTTGCACAAGGAAAGGAAGTAGTTAGTTTCAGTTAGCTTCTCTGATGTTCTCTGGTCATTTTTGAGGTTTAGTCCTATCTTTCTAAATGCTATTCTCATGCCCTGTGCCCCACTCGTGTTTCTGCAAATAGGAAGATTTTAATGAGATATTAAATACCTCACACTGCTAGATTCCAAAGTGACTTTTAAAATTTCACTTGGTACGAATACACCACACTCTATCCCTTCGGACATGCTCGTCTCTCTGCCCGGACTGTCCTCCCCCACACTCCAACACCCACACATCCTTTTTCTCCACCAAGAGAATTGCTAATTCAGGAGTCACCTCCTCTGTGAAACCTGTCTTCGGTCCACTACTTTATATTTTTTATTTACTACTATAAAAATTTCATTGCACTGTCTCTATTCTACACAGACAAGCTAAAGGCAGGGATTTCCCCCTTATTTACCATTATATTTCCAGGGGCTCAGGGGTGCCTAGCGCATAGTTGAAATTCAGTCTATTTACTTATTTACCTCCTCTCTCTTAATCACCCATCTTTATTGGTGCTAACTTCCCAGAGTCCAACTCTTAAGCTCGCTGTAAATTCATCATTTCAACTGCATTTTTGTCTATGTACTTTTTATATGTATCTTACTATAAATTAATTCTAGGTGCTTCTTAGGTTTTAAAAACAAAAACCTTAATCTCTGCGCTAAAACTTGGTTTATGAAATAGAATGGAAAACTTTGTTCTGGTTACACGTGATTCCTGACTAGTTAACTAGAGCTGTTGTTCCAGCCCCATCCTAGACACCTCTTTGTCACAAGCCGTGTTAGTCATTTTGCAGAAAGTGATTTTCTTTTCTACGTTTAACATATTTCTTTGCGTCTTTTGTTATTTTTTTTTTCATATATAGAAATCTCACTTTGATTATTGGGTCATTCATATTTCTAAGACCATCCTTTTTCCTGTACTTAAAAGTAATATTTTATGGGCTTTTCTTCATTCTTGGAGCTTTAAGGAGGATCAGAGTCCCTTCTACTTTTCTTGGTGGCCTGTGTGCAAGTCATCAGGCTCTGATTCTGCTGTGTGGACCATCCTGTACAGCCTCCTCCAATTCGCGTTTGGCTATGTGGCTTCTCCAGCCTTTGGTGCAGTTTTTTAGATCACAGTTGTTCTTTAAGACTGAGATTTTTCAACACTCTAAGTCTCTGTCTTAAGCACTCTTGGTTATTAGCCTTTTCTCTTGCAGGTACAAACGAGTCAGTCTTTTTGAAGCTTCTTACGCTTAGTACATTACAAATCATGTTCTGTTTCCCTTTGTACCTCCACTGGGTCACTTTAGTCTTTGCATTAATGCTTTTCACTTTCCCCAACACTTTAGAATCGTCATCTTTTTCTAGGCTTCTTAGATGACCTAGAGTCTTATTAGGCCACTCCCACATTCCCTTTTAGCTCTTTGTGCAGCTCCTATCTCCCCTACAAGCTTCCCTTCAATTTTTTTCCCATCTGCATTCAAAGAATTTCTAAGAAATGCAAATTAAAACACTACTGAGATATTTCTTGCTTATCATTTCTTCACTTATTATGTTGTTGGAACATACCATTTCTTCACCTTTTATGTTGGTAAATATTTAAAAAGTATGGCAACACACTGCCGATGAGAATGCAAACTGGTACAGCCCCGTTGAAGGAGAATTTGGCGATACCTTACAAAACTGCACTTGTGCTTTTAATCCAGCAATCCCACTTCCAGGAGTATATTCTAAAAACCACCCCCAGCAACATGAAAATACATATGTGTTGGTTATACATTTCAGCATTGTTTGTAATCAGATAATATTGGAAACAATGTAAATGACCATACATGGGGAAGTAGTAGAATATGGTACATCCATAGAGTTCAGTGCATCTGTAAAAAGAAAAAAAAAGAAAAAAAAAGAATGAGGAAGATCTCTGTGAACTGATATGAAATTATTCTAGAATATATTAAGTGATAATTTGCAAAAAAATGTCTAGAGTATGCTATCCTTCATGTAAGAAGTAAAGAAAACATGCAGATATATCTATTCAGTTTTGCAAAAGATTGTAAGAAAGAGAAATCAAAAACTATTGAGATTTGTTATGTACAGAAGTTGAGTGGAAATGGAGTATAAAAATTGGAGAATAATGGAGGGAGTAGTAGGGATGAGGAGGGATGACACTTCTTTGAATATACCTCTTTGTATATCTCTTTTTATACCTCTGAGTCTTAGAAACATGATAATGTTTTACATACCCGGTAAGTAGACACATAAAGTTAGGATTTGGGGAAGCCAAAATGGAATACACACTATGAAAAAATGAACCTAAGTTTATTACAAATGAATATCAACTGCATTGAGGATAAGGAAGAAAAAAACAACCTAAGTAACTTTTTAAAAAATAGTATTTTGACTAAGGCTAAAGGCAAAAAGAACTTTATGCAAACATTGTACTATAGTTAGTACATTTGTTTCTTCTGGAGACCAGCATGGGTTAGCCAGTTCTGACACTACTTTATATCTATGTTGGGATTGAACAAAGAATAAATGAATTGTGGATAATGAGAGCTAGGTTTCTCACTGTCAGAGAAAAAAGATACATGTGAGAAGAATGGAATAAGTTCTGTGGTACTGTATTGGAATTAGGGGGATCAATAAGAGCTCAATCACATACAGGTAGATAGATGTGTGTAGAAACACAGATGTGTGAGTGTGGGTTAGTGTTTCTTAGCCATGTCCACTGAGAGGAGCTGGAAGCAGTGATACCTCAATAGTGATGAACACACTTAGCACCTGTGTCTTGGTTTCTTAACCCTGCCCTCCAGTAAAAGGAACCAGGGCTTTTTGGAGGAATGGCTGACTCTAAGGCTGGGAAGGGAAGTTGCGTCTGGGACACCTTACAGTTCCAGAAAGAAAGTGTTCAAAACCTATGAAGACATGTTGAAAAGACACAGGAGCCCACCTAAAGGAGCAGTTATCAAAGCTGCAACAACTTGAACAGCAAAATAAATAAGTGTACATTGGATTATAAGTCAGAATAAATTAATATTTGATACTACCATAGATACATAATTGAATAAATAAATGGAAGGAGAAGGGCATCTCTCCCTTGTAGTGGAATTCAATGAATATATAAAGAATAAGGGAAATAGAAAAATCACCATGAGACAAATAGCATGGTAGTAATTACTGCAGACAAGAACCACGGTTGGAATCTAAAATTAATGGGAGACAACGTAATGTAAAACAGTGCATTTGTCAGCCTCAGAGTATTTTTCCATAAGACAGTTAAGTTACCAAAGGGGAACACAAATTTACGGTAGAAAAATATAGCAAATATAACCTTATCTAAATGATATAATTATAGAAACACAGATGTAATAATGAACAAAGGACCAGACAAATCCAAATTGAAGAACAGGATACAAAACGAACTGACCATAGCAACTCTTCACCAATGTCAAGATCATGAAAGAGAAAGAAAGATGGAGGAGTTAACACAGATCAGAGACTAGTGACATCTGCGGGCGGTGGAGATCCCAAATTAAATCCTGGACCAGAAATAAAACATCAGTGGGAAAACCAGTGAAATTCAAAAAGTTCTGTAGATTACTTTCTGGTTTCTATAATTATATCGTGACTATTTAAATTTAGGGGAAGCTGGGTGAAGGGTGAGAACGCTACTCCTTTGTAACTTTTCTGCAAACCTAAAATTATTTCAAAGTGAAAAGTTAATAAAAAAAAAAAACTCACACCTCTTCTGCAAATGGGTCATATTCCTAAAGTTAATCTATAGGGTGCAGTCTATATTTTCCCATAGAAATGATATTTACCTGGTTATATGTTTCCTAGGCTGGCCCTCCAAAACTTGCTTAACCTAGAATTTTTGTATTTATGTAAATCTCTGTTCACTAATTATCCTCACTGTATTCTAGAACATATTTCTGGAAGAATGATTACTCATTACCAGGAATATTACTGCTTGTCACTCCAGAAAATGCTACATAGAGTTGCCTAGATGAAAAGCAGCACCATCATAAACTTGCTCTTGCAATTTGGGGCGCCTGTCCTGGTGACTTTCAGTTTGGCGCTCAAATATTGAAATCACTGTTTTCTCTTTCTGTAATTGAGCAGCCACGTGAGCTTTTGGCGCCTCCATTTCAGCGACCTAAAAATGTGGCTGTCATACATGCTTTGGAGCTCCTCCTCAGAATTTCCAAGGTGAACTTCGTATATTCCACATAGTTTATATTAAATCAAGCCATCCCCCAAATACCTCCAAATTTGGCGAAAATCGATTTAGCCATCGTTATGTGACATGTTAACATACAAATGAAACTCTAATCTCTTAACTTGTCATAACAAAATAACGCTAAATATAGCCACAATTTACTGAACACCTGCCATGTCCAGCCACTATCCCAGGTGCTTTATGTATCTATTAAACCATTTAATTTTCTTACCTACAACCCATGGGGGAAATTATCCCTGTTTTACAGCTAAAAAAAAAAAATCCAAACCTCAGAAAGGTCATTTTATTTGCAAAAACTGTTATAATTGCAAAGATATTAGAGCAGGCAAGTTGTAGAGCTGATTTTAGAGGCGAGTCTATATGACCCATAGGCTGAGCTGCCCTATTGTGGAAATCTCGGAGACCCCACCCGCCAGGCCACTTGCTCACTTATCAGAGACACTGAACATGAATAAATCGTGTGGACATCTCTGTGCTATCTTCTTGGACTTTTCTCTTGATTCTTGAACTACACGTTCAGCTTTATTTTGCTCATTAGAGCATCTTATTCTTAAACTATTAACTTTTAAGTATTTTGTGGATTTTTTCCCTCTAATGCTGCTTTCTACCTTTAAATCCTATTTGATGAGCAAATCAGAAAACATCGGACTTCTAATACCATGTGAGGAGCGAGGTTAATAAAAGCTTAAAACAGGACGATACACACTTACTGAAGTATTTGTACTTACAATGTATTACTATGTTTTTTGTTAAAATTTGGGGAAAAAATTTAAGTAAGCACCCCAAGATCATGATTAGATGAAGAAGCTCTTTCATGAAAAATATCCTTAAATTTTGTTGAAATGGATATGTACTAATTGACTACGGGGGGTGGGACTCCTAATGCAAATGTCATTTCTATTATGGACTTTTTTCAGTTTAGAAAATATATTCAGTAGGCTGTGTAAATGTCCAGAATTAACACAGACACACACACACACACACACACACACACACACACACACACACATCCCAGCAACAAACAAAAACCCCTATCATTTACTGGATATTTGCTATGAGTTAGTTGCCATAAATGTGTTCTTATATTTTCTCATTTAATCTTGTAATAATTAGTTACTATTTATATTTTATAAGTTAGGAAACTTGAGGTACAAAAACTTGCCAATAGTTTATAGAGCTAATAACTAAACAAAAATTAGGATTTCAATCCAGTTTTTTTTTCTGCCTCTAAAGTTTATGCCTTTAAACCCTATACTCCATAAAGTTTTTCTGGCAGATAGTTGTTAAATAGAGCATAGAAAACTCAAGGAAAACAGGCACTTACATGAAATATGTTAAGCTTACATTTAATTTGCACTACGTTATGATTTGAAAAAACGAGCAAAAAGAAAGCAGGGATTTTAAAGAGCGATTCAGAGATCAAATATTATTTTATCTTTTGTCCCAGAGCATTTCAGAGTCAAACCCAAGGCTTCGCTGTTGGTGATGCACATCCACGCCTGTGCCCTGTAATTGGTCAATTTACATCATGTGTGTCGCCAGTGGCTTAAGAAAGGCACAGATGTCAGTTTTAGGAAATCCGGGGAATTTCAGGCTGGCTCGAACTAATTTGTCCAATCGATAAAATGCTAATGAAAAAAATAAATCTAAACCTTTACCATAGTCACTCTGAATTCTGACCACAAGGATTAATGTAACTGCCTCTCTGAAATCCTTAAATTATCACACAGTTTTAAAAAATCCTTTAAAAACATATTTGTCTTTTAGAAAAATGATTAGTGTTAAACCAGAAATGTAAGGATTAACAGAAATTCTACTTGCAAATGTTAGCAGAATTCCACTGTTCCATTTTCTTAGAACAATAGAATTCCCTGTTGTTACTTGTTGGCTTTAATGTTATTTTGAAAACACATCTAGGAATTCCAGGCAACTAACTGCTTAAGCATTATGAACGTCTCTTTAATGTGATATAGTCAGAGGAAGCTTCCATTTATTTGCACTGTCTTTAGTAGCTAAAGAATGGTACCACACAAGGTCAAAGTCCGCTTACTGGAAGCTGCAGCCTAGCAGGCTGCTTGGGTTCCTGGTTAGCTTCTTTCTCCCCGAACTGTCCCTCTCCTCTCTTCCCATCTCAGTTTCATTAGCAGAACAGGATCAGACAGCTAGAGTGCATCTTGCTCAGCGCCCCCGCCCGCCCCATCATCTGTAGCTTCCCTCTCATATTTTTAAACATATCCAGAGATTGAGACTACCCAGATTCTCATCATCATAATTTCCAGATCTTAATTTCCTTTTAGTATCTGAAATGTGACTACTGTGTGATTGCTTTTTATATAAACATACTGGAGCTTATACATTGGATTGGCTGCTGCCCCCTTCAAGGCTGTTACCTTGGACAATTAAATAGACTGATTCCAGTCATAGGAATCTTAGTAGTTGAGAAATGGGGAGGACTAGAGGGCTTAAACTCACTCCAGCTCCCGCCCCTGCCTTCTCGTTCAGCTTCTTCCTAGCTGCCCTTCATGTACAGTGTCTACTCTCAACTTCATTTACTCCCCAGCCCACAGTCATCTGACGTCAACAGCCACTTCTCTATTCAATCTCTCTGCTGAGGTCATCAGTGACCTCCATAGCTCATAATGGTGGCATTTTGGTGAACTCTCATTTTCCCTAACCCACTTATTACACTAAAAATTACCTGTCTGCCTCCCTAACTAGATGGCGTGCTATGGTCCATGCAAGCAGGGACCATCCTTCTTTATCACAGCATCTTCTTGTCCAACACTGCCTGACACCATAGGCCCTCAATGCTTAGCTCGGTGAATGACTGAATGAATGTGTTCTTGTATTTTGTCCCTCTGCTTTTTCATATACAAAAACAGAAGCCCTAAAGAAGGCATACAGTCTGCCCAAGGTCAGACAGTTGGCTGTTGACAGAACTGGCACGTGACCCCAGGTCTTCTAACTCCCAGGCCAGTTGGTTCCCTAACCTACTGACATTGCTCAAAATAAGGCCTGGCTTTCTCTTTCAAATTGCTTCCAAAGCCCACAGTATATGCTCTTGAATATACTTAGTGACAAATCTGCACTCACCTGGTCGGTAGCTTTGCTATTTGGAATCTTTGTCATGTTAACAGGAGTCTCTGGGATCTGGCCTCAAACCACCTGAAGTTTTCATTCTCACCCCACCTGCAGGTCCTTCACGCCACAGAAAGGGCACGTTCACTGTTTCTCGTACAGAGCCTGATGTTCCCAGCCTCAGGCTTTTGCTTATGGTCCGTCTGCCAGGACTGTCCTTCTTTCACCCCCCAAATGTCCACATCCTACTCATCTTGGTTCTTGGGTCATGTTCTTTCCAAAACAGGGATTTGACCTGTGAAGACAGAGGGAGGAAGAAAATGAACATTGATAGAGCATGTGTTTTCACACGTCTTATGTCATTTTATCTCACTGAATGGAAGCTGGAAGATGCATAGGGACTTGGTGTTCAGCAGAAAGTCAAGAGGAAGAGCCAGTGAGCCCTACAACCGCATAACACATTGCAAAAGCCTGTGAAGGTGTGTGTGAGAGGACACCCCAGCTTAGTTTCAGCCTAAAGAATTGAAGACCCCATTGTGGGAGCACTATCAGAGTCAGAGTAGTTTGCTTAAAAAATATGCATTGAGTTGATTTGACTGTTTATATTTGTAGTAAGTAGCCAGGGATCCTCAACTTTTGTGGGAAAGAGCTACATGAGATCGGTAATTAGGTGTTTGTGTACGTGTGCGTACTTGTGAATACACAACTCCACACGCAGATCCTGAGGACTGAGGAGGTGGGGGAGCCTGCAGGGGGATCAAAATACTTCTTTTGGAAAAGGGAACCTCACTTCTCTTCTGCTGCCCAGTCCCACCCCCCGCCCACCAGTTCTCCCTGTCGCTCATGGGTATTTATGTTTTATTGATTGGTTTTCTGATTATAAAATTAATGCTTTTTTTAATTTTAGAAAATTGGGAAAAGAGAAACCATAAAATCTTACAACACAGAGATAAGCAACAAAAGACAGATTTCCTCTCAGGACTTTAGACTTATTTAGATTTTTCTCTTTTTACATAAGTGGCATCATTTTTTAAAAGAAGTTCTGTATTCTGCTTTTTCACTGGATGTTGCATAATTAGTATTTCTCTGTGTCATTAAAAATTCTTCAGAAATATTTTAATGACTGCATAATATTACATTTTATGGGTATATCATAAACTTAATTAGTCTCTTCTTAGCTATTTATGTTGTTCCCAAATTGCTTCTGCTGCTTCTTCCTTTTTTTTTTTTGGCTGGTGGAGATTGTTGTAAATCACACTGTGATAGATTCTCATGTAAAACTTTTGTCCACGTCTCTGATTACTTCCTTAGGATATAATACTAGTTCTGAAACTGGGAGGTATGAGCTTTTTTTTTTTTAGGGTTTCAATACATACTATTAAGTTGCTTTTCGGGAAAATTTAGCAATTTATTTTCAACCAACTGAGGCATTTTGAATGTCATGAAAACCACTGTAATAAGTTATGACCCCATCCCCTCCCTAATGAAAATGCCCATGGGACATAGGGTAACAGTCAGATTCTATAACCAAGGGATTAATTCTTTGAATAGTGACAGGTCCCTGCATTCAGCAAACCAGGAGCCTGAGCGAAGGCCTAGTAGAGGAAAAGGGGAGGAGAAATCATCAGTAGTTAAGACAAGGCCACCCATTAGCACATGAAGAAACTGGCACTAAAAGTTTACCAATATGTCTCTAGTGCATTTGATGGCCTGTGCGTTATTATTTACACTCCACCTGCATCTTAAAAGCTTTTGAGGAGAGTGCTGTGCAGCTGGGACTGTTCCTGATGGAGCATTCCCCGAGCTCTCCAACCTGCCCAACTGAGTAACCAGACCCCAAAGCAGAGATTATTATCCCCATGTTCAGTGGGGCCTAACCCATCCATCCCTACTTGATCACTGATGATATCGTGAACATCTTTATACATCCATCAACCTTTTATGAAAGACAGTAAAACATTAAAATGGTTAAGGACGCAGACTCTGGAGCCAGACTGCCCGAGTTTTAATTCCTGGCTCTACCATTTAACAGTCATGTGATCTCAGGCAGTTTACTTCATATGTCTATGCCTTAGTTTTCTCATCTCTAAGTTGAGGATGATAATAGTTCTTTCTTTTAGAATTATCATGAAGAGTAAATGAGTTAATACATGTAAGGCATTAGAAACTTCTTCCTTAATACTCAGGCCCATAGTAAGTGCAAAAGATTTTAAGTTGCTAAGAATTAATTTCAACAGAGAAACTAATATTGTATAATCAAATATTTTAAAGCAATTGGCTTGGACTCTGTGGATAAAAGTAAAACTTTTATCTAACTAGATTCTCAAGAATATTCTGGTCTGTCCCTGAAAAGTTTTGTTTGTTCTGTTTTGTTTTGTTTTTCAGACAGCCATGCTTAGTAAACTTTTACATCTCCTGAACTATTTGAAAGCAGTATCTTATACTAGACACAGAAATCATTAGCATTACTGTCCCATCTGACACTCTTTCCTTTAATGTGAAAGCCAAAAATATGCTTTATCATCAGGCATTTAAAAAATCTAGCCCACTATTCTGTCTGAGGCAAGGAATTTCCTAAATCAATACTCAAACACCATAGAATTTTCCCATAATCTCACAAGCCAAATATATCAGTGGCAATGACAACAAAAAGCATATTTCCTTTCAGAAATTTTTTTTTAGCCATATTCTTTCTGCTGGATTCATCTGTACAGATCTCATTGAGGTTATCAGTATACTTAGAATTTGACAGTTCTAGCCCTGGAAAAGCTTGGTCAGATTAATTTATATCTATATCTATACATAGATATAGATATAGATGTGTACAGATATAGATATAGATATATAGATATAGATAGATGTAGATCTATATAGATATATATAGATATAGATATAGATATTGGACTTCCAACAATGAACCGTTTGAAATCTAATTCTACTGAATGATCCCGGTGAACAGTGAACTAAATGAAAATGCTTTCAAGTAAAGAACTGTTTTGAAAGATTCAGGAACTGCTTGACCAGCAGAAACTAGCCATGGACTTGAGAGTCTATAAACTCTGAGCCATCATGGATAATTGAAAGTCATAATCTTTCAAAGAGCTTTAATTGAATATTCGGAAATCTGTATGAAAATAAACCGAGTCAACTAAAGAATAAACACAGCTAAACTAAGCAATATAAATCTTCAAAAGAAGAACCCTAATTAAAAAGATATATTGCACTTCCTGGACTTTGCCATTCTGGTTGTTTTCACTATTATGCCACTGGGAAAATTCAGCTGTTTCTAATCAAATAATTTAAACTCCCATGCTGGGGCTTAAGGGTGAGTTCTCCCATTTTTCTCTTGCTACTTGTTTGGGGGATAAAGCAGTACAAATTGTTCAGACACCAATCAGATTTATCATCCTGTGCCTTTTGATGACATCCATCTGTTTATCTAAGAAGCCATTAAAGACTTATTGAGTTACAGCACTATGGAGAAAATTGGGTTATCATCTATGGTTAAATCCAATTCTTGCATCTGCCATCTTTTCAGCTTATGTGGTGTATTCTGAAATTACCCTGACTTGCAGACCTACACTACAAGAATACATTTGCTTCATCGCCTTTTTTTTTATGTCATTTCTAGAGAATTTCTAATGCATGAGCAATTTGTGGTTCAGGAAAATGTTGACAGAAAGATGTCAGTGCTTTCTCTTGTTAAAAGTTCAAAAGCCTAATAGGGACTGTGCCAGCTTAAAAGTCTTATCCAAAAGTGAGCACTGTTCACTTCTGAGCTTTGTATTTAGTCTAGCCTATTCAAAAAAAAAATTTTTTTTTATTTTGACTCTAGGTCACAGAGGAAGAATTGTGTTCATCAGAAGATAAAGATAAATTTTATCAAGTCAAAATTTAAATAGACCAAAAAAAAAAAAAGTGAGAGCTCATCACAAATGGTGTTCAATAAATACCAGCAGGTAAACTGATAAGACACAAAGGACCCAATCTTCCTAGGCATGACTAGGTAGGAGTTCAGGGCTTATCTCATAAGTCAAGCAGCTTAAGCAATGCTAAAAGTCATGTTTTCTGAGCTGGCTGAAGAGGCGGTGGACTGTGTGGAGAAAACTAATTGAAATAAAGTGAATATTTGCAGTTTCCTGGAGATGCCGTTATATCCTGACTGCAGGAGCTCCAGAGAAAGCGCAAGTGTAAATCAGGCGGATGCTTCGGTTTGCCAGTTTTTCAAGCATTTGTCAGAAGAATAATGCAGACTCCAGGAATACGACATTTCCTTGATTTGTTTATGTAAATCAGGTCAGAATTCTGGGAAGCCTAGATTTTTCTGGGAATCTTCAAAGATTGCAGCATAGCTGTGCTTCCTTAAAACCGAACCATATGCGCGATTTATTGGCCATTTAAGGAGTGCCTTCCTATCATATTTCAGGGTCCTTTCATTGTTTTCCTCATTGTGAGATAAGTACCCTGAAATAGGAGACAATAGCTGTGCAACAGGTGAGCGTAATCAGTTGAGAACAACATGCAGATGTGGCTGGTTTCAGAAAGATATTCCTTTGTCTATCTACCTGTTTGCTTGTCTGTGACCTTCATACAGCTCTGTCTGTGCTTTTGGCGAAGAAGCTGGTTTTGTAAGTCACTGGCAATGCCACAGTGATGGAAAGCTATTTCCAAGGCAAGGATGACCAGGAACCAGGACGTGGACCCCAGAGTAGCAAATATGAGGCAGAGTCTCCCGGGAGGATTTTGTACCCTACTAAATTCAGCCACGATGAATTTGAGTAGGACTGAAAAAGCGTCTTTTCAGTGTGAGAAGTGTTGTACGTTATGACTTTAAGACCTATTTCCTTTCTCTCTTGTCCACTCTAGTCCGCCTGCAAAATGCTTCCCTAACTCGCTCAGGTCTGAAATTCTGTGCCTTAAGGTAATTTTTGGTTGGGGAAAGGAGGAGTGAGAGCCCTTGATCTAGAAGGAAAAATCACCTTGTTGCCACAAAGCTTTTGCCTGGAATCTACTCTGTGGATTTGTCTATTTGCTAAATATTTTGACTTTCAATCAGACTGGCAGAGGAAAATATACCGGCAGCTTGTCATTCATTCATTCAAAGACTGGTTTCAGAATACGGACTATCTCATTACATTTTACTTAATAACTTAATTAATTTTAGTGTTCAGGTAAGGAAAATTACATGGAGAATTCTGTCAAGAAGGTTCTCAGTAATTCCATTGATTGATCAGTTAAGGATGTTAACCCAGATAAAAATAACTACTGGAATGGCTAAAAGCGAGGCTCTGAAGATATAATGGGAATTGCTGGGGGCAGTAGTTCTGGGAAAACCAACGTGAGACAGCACAATAATGTCTAAGGATAATACCACCACTCGGTTCTCCTTCATCTTCCCACTCCCTTATCTTCTACACAGCTCTCTGTGCTTCTCAGATATGGTTGCTGGCTCTCTGACAGCCTACTAGACACCTGTTGCCTTTTCTGCTTGTCAGTGACACCCCCCTCCACATTTTGGGGTTACCCTAAGGCTTCCTTATAATTCAGAGTCCAAGGCCAGAAGTACCTTGCTGGTGGTGGGCTGAGTTCTTCCAGCTTGAAGATTACCTCTCTGATTGCCCTACCTCTCAAGTGAAGTGTCCGCTTTCACACTAACCAGCACTAATTAAAGAAGATAGCATAACCTAGTGGTAACCCGGTCCCTACCTTATTTTAGGTTGCCCTCCATTACTGACTAGGGAGATGAAGATGTTGTTTACCTTTACAGGTGTTTCTTGAGAGTCCATTTCTTCAGTACTGGGCACTATTGAAGGAAGAAATTAATGTTAATTAGGCACAAACTTTAGGAATAGAAAAGAAAATTTAGATATTTACTTCTCTGAAGGACGCTATAATCTCAGGCAGATGAGAAATAATATGTGAAATTTTTATAAAAGATGAAAATGAGAGGAAAAAATTCACTAAATATTATGGAATGAATTGTGTTCCCTAAATTTATATGTTCCCTAAGCCTCAATGTGGCTGCATTTGGACTTAGGGCCTTTAAAGAGGTAATTAATGTTGAATAACGTCATAAGGTTGGGATTATTCTATATAATTCTATAGGGATGCTGTCTTTATAGGAAAAGGAAGAGACACCAGGGGTATGTGCACACAGAGAACACAGAGGAAGGCAGCCAGCTGCAAGCCAAGGAGAGAGGCCTCATCCCACACCTGCTGACACCTTGACCTTGGACTCCTAGTCTCCAGAACTATATTCTGTTGTTTAAGCCACTCAGTCTGTAATGTTTTGTTATGGAAGCCCTAGCAGACAAATACACTAAAAGTTCAGCGGAGTCAGCGGAACCTGAGATTTTCAAGTGATGAGCAGGACTTAGGTAGACAAGATAAAAGGAGGTCTTTGTCAGTGGAGGAACTCGAACAAAGAAGAGTTAGAAAGTCGAGTGATTTGCAGCTGGGGAGTCACTAAGGCAGATAGAAGACGGCAGAAAAGCCCTCACTCCCAAGATGCACTTGAATTTGATCTGATGGGAACTGGGAAACCATTATGGGTTGTTGAGCAGGGACCGACCTACAAATGGAGAGTTTTAAGGAAATTAACTTTGCTGCATTATGCCAGCTCAGTTGTAAAAGATTCAGACTAGAAGTTGAAGACCAGACAGGGAAAAAAAATTAAAGTTATCCAAGCAGGTAAGGGTCCAGATAGTGCTAGAAAAAGAGAGTATCTGACAAATTCGAAAGCTATTACAAAGTAGGAATTGATAGGACTTGCTGACAAAATTGAATTAAATTGACTAATAAATCATTTATCTTTTGTGCATCTCAGCATTATACTTCTCTACCAGTGAACTCATTAAAGAGATTTTTATGTTAACAGCAAAGTTCTTAATATAAGTTGATTTGAGAGCTCTTTTCCAGTTGAATAAAATTAGCGAGCTGTTGGAATTAACCTAAAGATCTTAGTAAGCAAGGCATCATTAAAAATTGGGTGATCTATATAAATAAAACATCCAGGCAATTGAAACTTACTGTCATTACCCAGTTCGGGGAGGGAGAGGGCTTAGCCAGTCAGATAGCACTTTGGGGTCAGGTTATCCTTAGTTTCAATTTGAGGAACAAGGTCAGGGTCAATTTTTCTAATAGCCCAGAAAGAGACTTTAAAAGAAATTCCTCTGAACCAAGATATCAGTCCCTGAAACAAATAGGAACATGGAGCGAGGGTGAAGATCTAAGGATCTAAATCGAGTTCATTCATTTGTGAAATAGTATTGCTGATGTGTATGGGGCACGTAGTATGGACCAAGGGCTTTGTGTAGATCATTTGTTTCCTTTATATACTATGAGCACTCACTAATGTGAGCTCAGAGAGAACAAAATAGGAGGGGTCCCTGTCCTAATGAAGCTTACTGTACAGTGTGGGAGACAGACATCACGCAAGTAATCACACATATATGTACCTAGTTACAAATTACAATAATTGCAGTGAAGGAAAATGCAGGGCGTTATGAAAGAGGGTTCCTCATATAGATTTAGTGGTTATAGATGGACTCCCTGAGTAAAAGACATCACTGTGGGAACGTTGCAGGATGACCAGGGTCAGCCAAAGACTGGAACAAAGAGATTTGGGGGCAGAAATGAGGCCAGTGGTTTGCAGGGGGCCAGAGGGCTGGCTGTTGGCATTGCAGAGTTGTAGCAGCATGGGTTGAGATCTGGTCTTTAAAGAGACTTGAGTTCACTTGCAGAGAGCTTAATCTCTGAGTCCAGGGCCTGAATAAAGCCAACCACTAAAGACTGGGGCCTTGGCTTAAGGCAGCATTCAGTCATAGCGACATTGACAAGCAAAGTAGAAAACCAAATACTGAGACTCTTGAATACAAAGTGAAAATGGGACAAATGTACATATGAATGAACCACTACCTGTCAGGCCCTCATATTACCCAGCCAGGACCTATATCGGCACAAGCTGAATGACCAAGGCAACATGCTTTAATGGTCACTCTGTCGGCTTTGTGTCAGATGCATGTGGACCACTCCCTAGGTGTTTTATCCTGGGAGGACACTTAGCCTTTTTAGCATCAGTTTTTCATTTTGTAAAGTGGGGATAACACTACTTATGTCTTAGGAGTAGCGAAAGGCTAAAACAAGTTCATGTCTATTACGTGCTTAATTCAGTGCTTGACTGGCAATACATACCCTTTCCTTGCACGTCACTACATCTTTTGCTGTTCTATTTGGTTCAGATTTATTTGGGTAATAGCATGCAAATATCTACATACCTAGTAAAATGCACAGACTTTCTAACCAACATCTACTTTGCCGCTCAGAGGTTTGTCTGGGTCTCTTTTACCTTCTCCTTTTTTATTGTTGTTTCTCACCTTTGAGGCTCCCTGAAGTGAAATCCCCAGGTTGGGGGAGGGTGATGGGGTTACTATGTAAATTTACTCAGACATAGAATTCAGTGTGTGCTCAATGAAGGTTTGATGAATCAGTGATTACTGCATAATTACAGAAATATGACGGCGATAAACATAATTAATTGCTAAGATACTATATATTAAATAATAATTTTAAAGCATTTTTGGTAATTTGTGTTTTTAAGTGGTTAGTAAACAGAATTCTAACTCTCTGCTCTCTGAATATTCTCTTAGCTATAAGCTTACCATGTTTTAATTAAAGAACTGTTCCGACAGTTTCGGGAAAGGAAACATTTTTTTCTGTTTAAAACATTTCTAGCATTTCAGCTAAACAATTTATCTAGAATGATTTTCTCTTTAAAAGGCATAGTACACAATTAGAAGCATAGTACAGTAAATTTTCTGCCTTATGGATCCAAGCCAAGAGCCATACAACTTTTGTGCTTTATAAGCAATTGCAAACTAAAATGAGTAACTGGTATATTGTAATAGAGCTGCTTTGAGCTGCTATTACCATAGAATACTTTCCCGGCTTTCTTAGAAGCACAAGAACAAAATTGAGGAGGCATCTATCTGATTGAAGTTAGAATGCTATGCATTGTACTTCACTTTAGGCAGAATGGTAGTCATTTTATTTGCTATTAATGTGAATAAAGAAATCACTCCTTTTCAGAATGTAACCTGCAAAAAAAAAAAAAAAAAGAGAGAGAGAGAGAGAGACCTGTAGCCAGTATACACAGCTAGAAATACAGCTAGCTGCCTGTATAGACTTCGATATCCCTGAGTTTGGTCAGATCCTTGGGAGACCACTGAGAAAATCAGAGTGGGAAGATTATAAACTTGCTCAAATCAATAATGTCTGTCGGGAAATACGAAACCCCCTGTTAGCTGTTTCTCCAGAATGTGGAAGTACAGGCAGGCCCCATCCAGAGTCCCTGTCCCCAGAGACAGCTGGGTCAGGAATCGAGGTATATTAATGGCAACTAGCTGGTAAGGTACACTGCTATTCAGGTATTTCCCTTGCAGTAATACCTGGATGAGACTATTTTATTTGGACTTTGGGAACAAAAGCATTGCTTAAGAATATTTAACTCTCAGTAAATACAAACAGTAAACAATATCACCACAATTAACTTTAAATATATCAGCCAACCACGTAGCTACAGAAATGCTGTGTTGGTTTCATCCCTTTAAAGATTTGGCAATATTTTTCCCTTAATATGTGGACTTCACTGTTTTATATGTTTACCCAAAAATATTTAGTGAGTACAAACAAAATTCTAAGCGCTGTGCTAGGCACTGGGTAAACAGCACTGAGTGGGGTAAACACCAACTCCACCCTTTCGGACGCTGGCAGCCTGATGTGACAGTGTCCGAGAGAATCCAGTGGTGCCACTGAATCCTTTCTGCAGATGGAGCCTGTGGAGCGATCCCAGCAGATGTCCGTGGAGCTGCTCTGGCAGAAACCTGCCCTCCCCCTTCTCCTCACCGCCCTCTTGGCAAACCTCCTGAGGACTCTGTGGACCTAGTTTAAAAGCCACTTTGCACGTGGCCTGGTGTGCAGAATGATGGCGGAACCTCTGCCCTGCAGGACACCATCCCAGCTAAATCTGTTTCGGATCCTGCTGGCCAGCCTCGCTCACTGGCCGTATACACCGAGGACACAGATCTTTCTAGCCAGCCTCACGTTCCACAATTTGATGTTTGCAATGAGAGACACGATCGCTTTATCACTGTGGTTTAGACAGGAGAGAATGACACTAGAAGGATGCTTCTCCCAGGAAATAGATAACTGTAAGAAATTGAAAGAGAGAAGTAAACGTGGATAACTGATAGAAGACCTCAGGGTACCTATACACACCCATGCTCATCTTAGCCAAATGCTTTGAACCTGCCAAGGGTGTCTAAACTAGCAGAGTAGCAGATAATCAGATCAGCGTGTCTCCAGTTGGTACAGATTAATCTGGGGAGGTGGGCAGGGCACACACTTATAGCAAATTTCTTTTGCTCTTTCTCTGTCCTAGAGGGACCTGGAGAGGTACTTCCTTCATACCGAGAATAAGAAAGTCCCACTTGACATTGTATTGTGGCTCTGTAGTTTCAAGATTCTGTTCTCTGCTGCATAATATATGTGTTTTTTTAGTACCCATTCTGTTAATACTACTGCCCCCGATGCTGTGTAGACATGTGTACTACAAATAGCTTCTTTAATCTACAACCATGCCACCCTGAACGTGCTCAATCTCATCTGATCTCAGAAGCTAAGCAGGGTCGGGTCTGGTTAGTACTTGGATGGGAGACCACCTAGGAAGACCAGGTGCTGTAGGCATTTAGAAGAAAAAAAAAGCTTCTTGGCCCAGCAGTGCCATAGCCTGTACTTGTAGAAAAATTTACCTCCTCATTGTTTGATGGAAGGATTGGAAGATTCCAGTGGTAGGAATAAGAAAAGATGAAAGTGTGAAATTCTTTAGGCATTTAAAATAGTTTAAGGAAGATAAAAATTATAATGGCTATCACATATAAGAAATATTCTATGCCAGATACAAAGGTATATGTGCATGCATTCATATACTCGCTTAAACACTTGCAGCAGCCCTATCTGATAAACCAACTTATTACTGAAAATGTTTGGATAGGGAGGCTAAGACAAAGCAATTTGCCCAGGATCACACAGCTAGTAATAGAGTCAGGATTTGAACCCAGTGTGGCTGTCAAGTCAGTACCTTTAGCACACTGCTAGGGGAGCCCTCAGCAGGATATGTAGGTTGGGGGTAGATATCTTTGTAAGCCAAATATGGGTGCAAAAGCAGTATGGTTGTAAAATAGGGTAAAAGGAATTGTGAGGAGAGAAATTAGGAACTTTGAATGGAATAGAGGACAGGGTTAACTGAGGAAGACCCTAACTATGATGGTTAAAACTGAAAATAGTACTGATCACTAAGCTGCTTTAAATCATTTGAGAAGTAGATAAATTATAATTAAATTATAATCCCCACATGTTTCTTTGAAAAGAACACTAGAGATCCTGGCCAAATTGTGATTCAAGTGGCTTCAGGGAGAGCATTTTCAACCTGAAGCTTAGGTTGTACTCACTCATGGGCACCAATAAATCAGGGAGCCAAGCAGAGGCTGTGGGTGATGGGTGGGAACTATTTGAAAGAACAGCATGGAGAAGTTTGGGGTCACAGTGGAGCAGTAAAAGCTGGGTTCAGGAGCTGGGAAAATTTTCAGTAACTAGAACTCAAAATTCACCAGATGGTAAAAGCTGATGTAGCAGAGATGATGCCAGTCATCTTTGGAAATGAGGCAAAGTCTGTCGATGGGAAACATCTCATATGCCCAACCAACAACCAAAATTATTTCAGGGTAAGTCGTCTTGCTCAGACCTCGGGTAGCGTGCTTTATTCAGACTGGCCGGTGCTGTCAGCCCAGGAGGTAGATACGTAGCTCAGACTAAAAAGCTCGCCTTTCTGGAGGACCCAAGGGTCTGAGACAGTGGGTTCCACCTCAGCCTGGATCTGAGGTTGGGAGGAAAGCGGGGACATCTCAGGCGCTGGCAAGAAGAAACCTGTGGTGACTAGAAGGGCAGTGGAACGGGCAGGGTTCGTGGACTGGCACCGAGTGCGAGCTGCATTTCAGGCCACCCTCACCCCTCTGCAGGCGCCTCATGTGGTGCTGGGCTCGTGCAGCCGTTCACATCGCCCGCAAGGTCGCTCCTTTTCTGCGGGGACAGTGATGCGCAGGCGCTCAGATGCCGAGGCCAAGAGTTGGGTCGCTTCCTCCCACTTCTTCCCTGTCCTGGATTCTCGCTCGTCTGCCTAACCAAAATAGCAAAGTCATTTCCGACTCCTCCTTCATCCTTTACATTGAGTCACACACACTAGTGTCAGTCTCGCCTCTGACTATTTCTGTAGTTCACAGAGCCGGGGACTTTATATCTTTTACTCATTACGAGTTGTCTTTCTCATCCGTTGTAGCCATTTTGTAAAGACGGCATCTGATGCTTAGACGATTTTGATATTTTGGCCCTAAATGAGTACTACCTGGTCCGTCTTACTCCACGTCCCATGCGCTTTTTCACCTGCCTTGCACCGTGCTCATCTCTTTCTCCAGGACCTTCTAAATGGCTTCCGTCCCTCACTGTCCTCTCCACACTGCAGCTACAGGTAGTTTTCTCGAACACACTTAGCCTGTTCTCTCACGTGAAGATCTTTGAAGGCTAGCCATTTCTGGCAAGGTCAAATTCAAACTCCTCGGCTCGGCAGCCCTCACTTATTTGCCCAGCCTCGTCTTCTAACTCTCAGGCCTCATCTCCAAATGGAAGGGCTTCTGTGCCCCACTGGCTCCTGGGTGTTTGCTCATCATACTGCTATAGCATTAACCACTTTGTGCGCCGGCTGGTTTTTTTAATTAGCTAGATGTCTACTGACACCTCAGCCATTGCCAACCAGTGAGCCTTAGTGCTCCTTGCCTCCCGATAGTCTGCTAAGTATTTCTGGAAGTCCCCAAAGGAATGGAACACAGTTACCATGTGACCTCGGCTCTGTTTGAACCCTCTGGTTCCAGCTGTCCCTTGTCCATGTTCCCTGCCCACAGAGCCTTTAGGTGCCTCCCACTGCTACGGTCTGTCACAGGATCAGACACCAGTAACTGTCCAAGGCTGCGGCCTCTGTATAATCCCAAATGCTTATTCTCAGAGGCATCAGATCTGGGTTCAGTTTTGCACAGGATTGTGGGAGCATACCCTCTGCCCCTGGACACCTCTCTTCATAGCCATCGCCACCTTGCAAGCATCCCCTTCACCCCTCCTGCTCAGGGGACATGCCCAGCCCACAAGCCCCAGTGGGAAAAGAGATGCCGTTTCTTTCCCCACCATGCTCCTCCTCCCATCTCAGACCCATTCCTCAACAAAACTTTCTTCTCTTCTGTTAGAAAAACAAACCTCTCATGTATATGAGTGAGTGAGTTTCAGCTATTAAGAGCCAGCAGGCAATTATATCTTTAGGTATAAACCCAACAGAAATGGATATGTCCTTAAACCAAGGACACATGCCCTTATGCCAAAGGACAAGGACTTGAACAAAAATGGTTATAGCAGCATAATTATAATAGCTAAAAGCTGGAAACAAACCAAACAGCCATCAGCAGTAGAGTGGACAAAAAAGTATAGTATATTTATATACAGGACTAGTACACAGCAGTAGAATAAACAAACTATTGCTACATGCAACAGCATCAATGAATCTCATATACGGCTGAACAAAAGCCAGCCACAAGAGTATGTACTGTATGATTCCATTTATATAAAGGTATTTTTTTTTTGTTTGTTTTGTTTTGTTTTGTTTGTTTGGGTTTTTTTGACAATCAGTGCTGATAGGAGTCAGTTTAGTAGTTGCCTTTGAAGAGGAGAGGGCAGAGGGAGCCTTCGAGGGTTTTGGTAGAGAACTGTGACTTTGGGAGTGAATGTCCCAAGTTTGGGCCATCTGCTGGAGTGGGGGAGGGCTCGCTGACCTGTTCAGAAGTGGCCCATGTCCTTCTGATGCACATGCGGTCTTTCTGTGCTCTCCGCCCTCAGCCTGTGGAGGGGCATTTGCGATGGACGTGGAAAAGTACATTTCTCACTAGCGTGGTGTCCCTTGCCCCAGTGGTTGATTCTGTCAGTGAAATTCCAGAGAAAACAGCACATTTAGAGATGAGCTCCGTTAGCAGCAGCATTGGGGCTGAAAAGGGAACTAGCCGTCACAAACAAGCAAAAGAAAATATCAGTTTCCATCCAGACCCCACCTATACGTGGTGGTTTCAGCCATCACCATTCCCTAAAGGATGGGAGATTGTATTTTACCTCGTCTCTCTTTATATCTGGCCTAATAGTTCTTTTGGTAATCCGTGCACTTATAAACAGAATTCTGGCCAATTTTTAAGGATGGCAGATACGACACACCAGTTAACTACAGGAAGGTTTGAATTCAGGATGGGTTTATTCCACCCTGCAGAACGTTTACATAGCTGGTCACCACACACCACAGTCTCAGAGCCCCCGTCCCTCTCGTAGTGGATCCTAGCTGTCGGGAGATCCTCAGCAAACAACCACCACCACCAAAAGCATTAAGCTGTTCTTCCTAATTATCTCTCTCTGTAAATATCTAATTATCGTTGGAAACAAATTGCATGTTACAGAGATAATGTGTGGGGAGCCGTTGATCTGTTGGGCTTCTGCTTTTGAATTCTTGAGTCGGTGCTGCAGCTTCTGGAGCAAACAGTTTTGCCACCTGGACACTTCGTTATGATTTCATGTTTAAATGCAAAAACTGCTGAAGAGAGATTCTGTCTGATGGACTTGGCTTCTTCAGGCGTTTGTACTTAGATATGCATCACACGTACAGCTTTTCCAAATGTCCCAGGTAGCTGGAAATATTGAATAATTGAGCATTCAGAGGGGCAGAATTACAAGGGAGCAGTGGGAATGCAGTGCTACCAATAAGGAATTAACTTCTCTAATTCTTTCTTTTATCGGTGCACAAAGGTCTGCCGCTTTTTATGACATTTCTCAGTAACTGCATGGGATTTTCTTCATAAATGCTGATCCAAAAAGTACACATTCCCAAAGATTACCTGATAATTGCACCTACTATAATATGCTTAAACCTAATTAACATTCAATCTTCACTTTAGAGAATAGAAATTACCAGGTACTTATCCTATAATTACATTTTTGTGCGTTTGCTATTGTAATCCCTGGCATTAACTATATAATTAAATGATGAACAGTGACTATATAAGCAGAGAGTACTTATGTAAAATTTGTGCCTTACCCCAAAAAATAAAATAAAATAAAACAAACAGATTCAATGAATCATGTCTCATTGTAAATTCCATTGTCCTCAGGGAGATTGTATAGCATGTCAAGAATTAATAACGATACTGTTAGCTCCTTGGAGGTGGGAAGATGGTAATACTGCCCCGCTGTATCACCATCCCTCTCAGGAAGACGTCTGTTGTGGGTCATCTCACCAGTAAGGACGAGTTGCACCAAGCAGTTCTCCCTGTTTTCTCTGGGTGTACAACTAATAACAAGTACTTAGAAGTTGTCTTGCTCAATATGACCTGTCTCTAAGCTATTAAGTCTAGTAGTTTTTTTTTCAGATGCTTTGTGTAAGAATGCTTTTAAAAAATAATGATTTCTTTCGATTATTATACAAATATATATTCATTGTAGAAAGTTGGTAAAATATTGAGAAACGCACAAAAGGAAATATAAATCACTTATAATACCGTATCAGTGTTAACTTTTTGTTCTCTGTGCCTCCAGTCTGTTCTAGATGAATCTCTCATTAGATAATTAGATAGATAGTTAGATAAATAGATACAAACATACATACATACATACACACACACATATGTAGATAAATTGATAGGTAGATGATAGATGATAGGTGAATGATAGATATAATATTGCTTTTTTAAGCAACGTATTTTGAATATTTTAATGAAGTATTATTTCTCAGCATATTTCCCATGATCTCATAATACTCTGCAATATTGATGGTCTGTCACCGTTGATAATTATCAGTTTACACTTCGCTGTGCGAGGGTCCTCTAAGAGAGTTTTTAAATGTTGTTCCATGAAAGCATATTCTAGATGATCCATTCTAAATAATGACCTTGTGACAGTTTCAGCGCCTGAGTTTTCATCTGCATTCCCAGTGTAGAGTTGCCATGGTGTGTCACTTTTATTGTTGTGGACCGATGAGAAAGGGCAGAGGTCAAATTACTAAGTAAATGACAGCATACTTGGTTCTACCAAGTGACACCAAAAGACGTCATAGTGTGCAAGACAGAAGTTCAAGGAGAAACGAGTGGTAGCAGAATTGAGTCATCACATGAAGGACGCATGGGTAAGTCAGACTCAGAAAACCCCAGGAAGTTCATACCGTATTCGCACAGCAAGCAGTAATCAAGGTTCAAATGCATGTAATCAGTCACCCTAAATTAATGCTGTTGATTTGAACTTTATTTGTTTGCAAATATTGCATTTAATTGTATAAGAACTATGATCATAAAGAGTTGCTATGTAATTGTATATTTCAACACATTTAACTTAGTTAATATTGGAGAGTGCTCTGTAAGAAGTTTTCTTTTAAAGTGGATCAATACAGTTCCTCAATTTGGGTTGCACTGTTCTCATAGCTGCATCTTTATGCATATCCTTAGAATAAATTATTTCCTTAGGGAAATTGCCTACACATAAAATTACTGCTAAATATTATAAACATTGTAAGGCGTTTGATGTTTTTGTCAAATTTGAATATAGATTCTCCCAGTTACTTTCTTTCCCTTTATATTTGCCAAATATTTATTGAGAGCTCACCGAGCAAGGCCATCATGCTTGCCACTGAGCCTTCAAAGATGGATGAAGTAACTCAGTGTCTGTCCCCATAGGAGCCCACTACTCACTAGTAGGAAAGTGACTGCATAAGCCAGCAGTTCTCAAATGTTTGTTTTTGCTTTTAGAAGTGATGGAGGACCCCGAAGCACTTTTGTTTTTGTGGATTATTATCTATCAATACGCACTGCATTAGAAAATGAATAAATTCTTTAAATGCTGTAATCCTTATTTTCACTTAAAAGCTTATATTTTATCATTGGCCACACATACTGTCCGCTGTTTTTCTTGAAGTGATGGACATTGGTTTATTTTTGAGAAAATGTCTACCATATCCCCGTGTCTGAATAACCATAATCTGTCAGCCACTCATTTAAGATAAAAATGGTGTCCCATAAGAAAAATGCAGCTAGTTCAGCCAGCAATTCAAACAATCAAGTAAGTGCTTTCCCCGAGACAGCCATCATACTTCAGTATGCAGAAGTGCATTATGTGTGCTTGCCATTATATCACGTAGAATATTAAGAAGACATGTACACAACAGTCAAGATTTAAAGGATTAAAAGATTCTTATGTGAAATCGGCATTGTTTTTACGGCGAGTGTTCGGCAGGTGAGGAATACCTGACCACTGTTGCAGTTTGGTGCCATTGCTTCATTCAAGTTCAAGCTCCAGCAATTTAACCCAGATTATCATTTGCACCTTTAGAACAAACATCTACGCAATGAAAAAGGCAAACAACGTCTTAGTCTTATTCGGGTAAATAATATCATAGCGTTGATAGGACTCATCGGGGTCTGTGGACCACACTTTAAGAACCACTGCTATGGGGTGTGGTTATGATGTAATGGACAGGTGCACACTGTGCCATGGCAGCATAGCAAAAGCACTTCTTGAGTCTGCCTGCAAGGACCGTGAAGGACTTGGCGAGGTATCTCTTAAGCTGAAATTCAAAGAATAGAGAACTTGCTTAGGGATGTAATGAAAAGTTTGCCTCCCACTGCTGTGTCATCTCCTGCCTGGCCTCTTCACATTGGCTTCTCTGAAGAAGTTTTCTCTGTGCACTGCCTCCGTCTCCTCACCTCCCACTCATCCATCGACCTACTCTAGCCTACTTTCTGGCTCCATCCCACACCCAAATGGTCTTGTGCCCTCTTTCTTAAATACTCTCCTGCCTTGACTTCACTTGTATAACATCCTCTGAGTTTTCCTCCTGTCTCTCTATCTTTTTTCCTGCTTTCTTTTCAGGCTTATTGTGTACCTCTATCCAGCCATCAAAAGTTAGTATTACTTAAGGCTCGGTCCTAGAGCCTCATCTCTTATCACTCTGTACTCTCTTTAAGCACTTCTACTAAAACCCAAAGCTTTAATTATAGTTTCTCATAAATTTTAGCTCCAACCAGACTTGCCCTCCAGGCCCTTGAGACTGTGGTGTGTAGATCAGCAGCGGTGGCGTCATCTGTGTTAAAAATGCAGAAACCGTGACCTGTACCCCACACCTACTAAGTCTGAATCTGCATTTTAACATGATTTCCCAGATTATTTGTGGGCCTGCTTTCTTGTTCCAAAGGCATCTCAGAGGGAGAACTGCTTTCTTGTTCCAAAGGCATCTCAAACTCACCATGTTCCAAATAGAACTTGTAATTTTATTTTTCACATACAGTTTTTTCCAGTTTACCTTATGGGTGGCATAGCTATCCACTCTGTCACGTGACTGGGAAGCCTTCTTCTGTCTTATTCCCCATATCTAATTGACCCCCACATTCACCATCTCTCACATTCCTCCTGTTCTCTTCATTTCCCTCTCCATGGCCGCTGTTGTTGTCTGAGCCACCATTATTTACGCCCGTCCAATTTATTTTCCATAGTAAATTGTAGAAAAGAGTAACCTTTTAGATACACATACTGAATCTTATCACCATCTTGCTTAAAACATCCCAGTGACTTTCCATTGCTTTCATGATAAAGGTAAACATCCGTCCTGTGGTCATGTGAGATTTTTCCCCTCCTGCCTCTGTAGCCTTGTCCCATGACATGGGCTAGAAGGTGTCTCCCTCTCACACCCTGCTTTCGTACCAGCACCCCAGTTTATCTAGTTACCTCCTGTTCTCTCCTAGGTCTTAGGTCAGTTCTGTCTTCCTCAGAGAACCTTCTTTGGCCTCCCTAATTAGATTCTTTTCTGTTATTCTGTAATGTCATATTACACCACTTATTCTGCATATCTGTCACAGTGGTAACTCAACACTCATTGTTGTGTGTGTGATGCTTTGTTTACTATCTGACTTCATGAGGCTGCGAGCTCCATTAGGATGGGGACCAGATATGTTCATTTTCCACACTATTGTCACCAAGCTCAGGGCCTGACAGGTAATGGGGCAGTGCCCCAGAGGGTCTCACCTCTCTCTCCACTTCTGTCCATGAATCATTCTTTTCTATGGAATTTCTTTCTCCCCTTTGACACATAGTTAAATTACTGTCTTTCAAGATTGAAGTAAAATGATATCTTCTGCATGTTGTCTTCACAGCTGAAGTCCTCTTCAAATCCTCACGTATGCTAATTATTATCTTTAATAATTACTATGTTTTTTTCCCTCTCTCTGTATAATTGGTGTAAGTAACCACTAGTTGTTGAAAAGGTAGAGTTTAATGTTTACTCGCATGCATCCAATGGGCTGACTGAAGCAGTAACTTCATTGTAGCTTCATCGATCCTTCTTTCCTCCAATGACACAGGGATCTAGGTTCCCTTCTTTCTTATCGGGCTGTTTTCCCGGCAAGGGTGTCACAGGGCATAGAGATGCCTCACAGTTCTAGTAAACGTCCTGTCCCGGAAATGTCATGTAACTTCTACTGGAACTGGTAATCTGAACCCTCCTGAATGGATGGGACAATGGAGTATATCTTTTCAGAGGCCCAGCAAGGTGCAAAGAACCAGAGAGGAGTAAAAACTATTCATCTCTACCTAGCTGCAATCTCCTGAAAGAGGACAGGATATAAATCTGATTTATCTTTACAAAATACTGAAGTATTTGACCTTTCATGTGTTTGGTAATCAATATAAATTGCTAGTTGAATGAATAAGATTTCAGAAGATAAAAAGAGAGGGGAACAAAACCAGAAAGAGACAGAAAGACAGATACAGAACAAAACTAGCAGACATCATTCCTTTCGTAGCCTGTTGCTTGTCTGTTTCCTGTACTTACACACACCTGGGCAATGCTGACTAACCTGGCCAATGTCCCGAGCACCCCTCTCTGATCAAAAGCCAGTTTTCGTTGTAATACTGTGGGTTCCTATCTGTGCTGATATTAATGAAAATCTTCAGAAGAATGTTTATCCACTGGATAATATGCAAAGGTGTTTTAATCATACTGCTACACAGCAACTCACTCAGCAATTCTGCAGTATAGATAGTCATTCTTATCCTGGAGACTAGGTGCCTTGTTCTGGACCACACACTTAACAAGCAGCTGCCTCAGGATGTGGGCTCAGGTCTGTCTAACTCTAAAGCCGGTGTACTTAGCCATGATGCCACACTGCAGAGTTTATGAAATACCTGAATATTCATCAACCCTGAGAATGAGTACATTTAAGCTGTGTAATTAATCTACCCATTGTAATGCCCGTGACCTAACCTGGATAACAGGCGCGGAGAGATCACTTGTAGAATTTTGCCAAGACTGTAGACAAATTCCAAAGAATGTAAGTATCTGTATTTAATTAAGACACGTATTCCAAAGCCAAGATGATAGTCTCACAATTGGTCAGTGTTGTTTTGGATAATGTGTTTCTGCTGGGGGTGGGGGGCTGTGTCCAGCCATGGTGATGGCCACAGTGTGCCTTGACCTTTTCTTCTTTGATATATGCATTCATCTATGTTGGCATAAAGACTAGCCTTTTGGCTTTATGCTTAGCTTTATGTACAGTCATAACACTCAATCGTGAAGGCATCCATCACAGGAAAGCCAGAGAAGCCCTCAGAAGCCCTTCGAAATGTGGTCTGTCTCTGCACCCCGCACACCGCTGTGGGCGGTGGCTGCAAAAGCACAGGGGGGAGACTGGCAGCCCGTGTGGCATTAAAAATGTGGGACCTGTTCAGCACAGACCGAGAAGCTGAAGGATTTCACTTTTCATCACTCTAACACGGTTAATTTTTTAAAGTTATGTATCGAACACAAAGACATTTGATTGAGCGCTTGGTGGTATGAATCTTTCTCTACCACTTTCATTCATCACCTATTTTCATTGTATCTTTGTTAAAATTTTGCAGTAATGGCACTGTATAAAGGGCCTTTATGTGGCTCACGGAGCCTGTAAAGTAAGATTTTTTTTTTTCCTCAGATCAGCTTTTGAAGGTTGCCGTTTCTCATTTCAATATTTTTGCAAATGTACTAAATTTACCTGCTAGAGGGAAAGATTATTTAGAGAAATGTACACTTGCTATTTCTTTTAATAGCTTACGTTATGATATGTTTGATAGTTCATGAAGGACACTGTCAAGTTTGGAGATGGAACCGATAAACTTTAGGTACTAAGAAATATAGCCCCATAATGATGCCTTCTCATATGCAGAGATATTTTATCAGCTTAATGGTACCTTTTAGTATCTGACACTTTTGCTTTACAGGTTTGCTCAATGGCCTGTTTGCCTTAGTGCCAAATTAGTGTTGAGGGACGTTTCTGATGCAAAGAACATTCAGTTTAGATGTTAGAGTTATGGTCGAGTCAGAGGCGGTCAGTCTGGTTTCTCTCAGATGGTATGTTTTACTGCTGATGCAGACTGGGGACTCATGAAATGCCAGAGAAACGTATTCGGTCTTAAAGGTACAAAGCAAAGTGTGTGAGCAGGAGACGACACCTCCAGCCCATAGCATTAATGGGATTATTATTTTTTTTTATCTCTAAAGAATGTCCTGTCTTTCCTTGGTAAGAATAAGAAAACAAATTATATGTTCACCTTATTTCTAAAATATGTTTTTAATGCCAAACGAAAGCTTGCAATATGCGAAATAGCATCCATTACTATATTGAAAACATGAGTAGCCAAAAAGGAAAATTGAAAGTGAGGACATTTATGGAAGGAGAAATTCAGGACAGAATTCAGAGAATGTAAGGCAAGGTGTTCCAAGAGGCCAGGGCAAGTGGGGTGGCCAGATTTTCCTCTCAACTGTCTAAGCCCGTGAACTTCATCCAAGGACAGATTTGGGACTGGGCTTGTAGGTTGTGTCTTTCTGTCTCGAAATGCAGAGTTTGCAGATAAATGAGGGGATATTTAATTATGTTCATGCAAAAATTTCATGTTGGCAGTGTATCAATTTAAATGGTACATAGAATTTTGTCCTATTTGGAGCAAATGCTTGAGTTTTAGGATGAATTATCATGGATCACCTCTATCCTTGCATCTGTTCATTAGATATTCAGTCCTTAACTTTTTCTGTTTCAACATATGTGCACTCCAAATACTGTAAGATCACTTAGTTGCTTGTTGTAGAGAACGTGTCTCCTCAAAATGGAAAGAGACTTTCAAATGTCACAGGAAAACAATAGCTTTACTTTTCTTTGGTTTTGACAATTAAAATATCTGGTTGAAGCTTCTTTAACTTAGGTAAGCTTGTAATAGTTTGTTTCTCTTTAAGAAAACATTGTTTTGTTGCATTTAGACACTTTCGCATATACTCATTCAATGTTCTATGGTTTAAATGGGAAATTATTAATTCAGCTCATCAGCTTATTACAAATGTGTGATGCAAATGCCTACACATGTAATTATTGAATGACAGATGCAGAGTAGGAAAAAGAGACCAACTCCATCCCTATGCAGTGAGAGTAAAATCTTGTGAACAGGATTCCTGAATGTGAATAGGGAAACGAGGCTGCTAAGTTTGCTGAAACCCTATCAAGTAGTTTTGGGTTTTTGTTATTTTTCTGCTATTTACTCAGTTTATTCTAAAGTCAGGGCACATAAGGCTTTTTTTTTTTCTCTCAGAAGGTTATTTCTGAAATTTCAAGACATTGCAAAGGCGGTTTTTAAAAAGCAAAATTTGATGGCTTTTGTTTGAGAAACCTGCTATTATTTGGAATTTATCGTTTCCAAAAATGTAATGTAAAAATTATTGAATTTTTCTTCTTATAATTTAATTTATATTTCTGGCCCCATTTTCTGTTCTCTTTGCCACCAGTAAGTTTAACATGTGCAGTAAAATCTTAAAAACTTCTGTGTGGCACAGTCATTCAAAGTGACACTGCTTTTCTTGTCGCTTTATAATAAGAATAGGGGATTCTGGGCTAGCAGTGTTTCGTGCTGATTATGTGTATCTTGTCAGACTGTGAACTCTTTGAAAGCAGGCCTAGCAAATACATCATTTAAACTCTACTGTATGTTTATTTGGGGAGGAAGCAGATGGAGATTACAGAGAGCCCAAAGCCCCTCAAGCCACCCGTATTAATAAGTCATTGCACAACGAATCTGAATTCTGATAGAACTCTTTCACGATCGGAGAGTATTGGGAGAGAGGAAATTCAGACAACTGGGAAAAGAAGCAGGATCGGGTTGTTCCTCCAGCCCGTTTGTGCCCCTGTGTTTGTAATGGTAACTCTAATTATATTTGTACTGTATTATAATTAAGTGATCTAATTAAATATTTCATAAGCTGATAAAATGTTAGCTCAAACATGGTTTCTGTTAAAATCAGTGCTTTGGAAATAGTCAGAACGAGTGACTTGAAAAAATCGTTGAATTGCATGTGGGCGTGTATGTCGCAAAAACCTCGGGAGGAACGTTTCAGCAAGGAGCGTGCGCTCAGTTGTGTCGAATGCCTCAGGAATAGGAGGAGGATAAAGACTAGGGAAAGACCACAGATTTGTTGACTCAGGAGCCGCTGCTGACTGTGCAGGTTAGAGGTTCATTATAAGAATGAGAGCAAAAGCCGAATTTCCAGATATTATTTCAAGATGGAGCAAGACCCTGTGGATCACTGAGCAGCCCGGCGAGGTGGCGAGAAAGGAGCAGTCACGGAGAAGGTGACGGTCTGCAGCTGGGAAGGACCTTGTCAAAGAGTATGGTGCAGAGCAAAGGGCAAGGCTGTGGATTTGTACACTGAGTGACTTTTAACAGTGTCTGTGACTCCTGGAGCATCTGTCCATTACTTCTAAAAATTAAAATGATACGTGATTCAAAAGATTATTGGTTCAATAAAATGAAATGTAGCTTATGTAGCAGAATTTTTTTTCTTCTTTATATCTCAGCTTTTCTCTAGGAAGGTTGAGTCCTATCTAATGGGAAGACTCTGCGTGCTGCTGACTGTTGATGGATTAGTGCAAGCACTCTGGGAGCAGGCTGGCAGTTGCTGGGTTGCCCTGCATTTATTGCTCAGAGATCTGGAGGCTCCCAGGGGAGCAGATTCAGGTGGCAGAGGCTGGGCAGCAGGGATGGCAGGGGGCAATGGAAGGCTAGCAAATGGGACAGACAGCTGGCACCGTATGAAATGTGACTCCTTCCTTAGTAGCCACCTCCAAAAACAACTTTCATAATGTCTACTGAACTCACTAATGCTCCATATGGATATATTTATGGTAAGAACCAAATAAGGATCTTTTGTTACATGCCCAGGTCACCACAACAAAGGAAACTTCTCAAAGGAGCCAGAATTCAAGGAAATTCAAAAGACCCCTATAGTACCCACTTCAAGAATAAACAAATATCTTGGAAAGACTTCATACTTCCACAGGATAAGGAAAGAACCAAGAGGAATGTAGAAGAATTTCACCAAGACCTCAGGTGCAAGAAAGTCCTGAGCTGACTCCTGTGCTATGTATAAAGTCCAGTGCCTTGAACATAACTGATATGGAATCAGTGATGCTAATCAGCATAACCTTGGATAGAAGATGCACCAGAGGGGGTTGTCGATAGCCCACTGTCCACAAAGTGTTTGGAGATGGCACTGAGATGATGGTTGGACTTCTCTGCTTTATAGGCCATGAAATTAACGACTGGAACAGGACTTTGGCATCATGTTGCTTTTCTTTGATTTTGCTGTTCTTTAGAAAGTTACATTGAGCTTTGTTGAGGAACTCGTTGCCTTGCCACTGTTTATCCAGTAAGCAATACTTTAGTCTCACTTCCACAAAAATTCAAAACCTTTGAAATTGGCTCCAGACAAGTACAATGTATGTAAGGCGGTAGCACCTGAGGGATTTTTGTTCCTTCTCTAAAATTACAGACATTTACCAGGCCTCTGAAAGATGCTGGGGTTGTAATACAAATGTTCTGGCAAGCCCCAAGAAATTCCAAGGAAAATTTGTTCTTGAAGTAGCTACTCAGATACTGACCATTGTTGTTGCATTGTTATAATGGTTAAGAATATGTCCTTATAAAAAAATATCCTGTTTGTTTTAAGTTAACAGCAAAATCATGTGATGTCTGTGATGCCACCACAGAACATTCCTGGATGGTGAGAGTGGCGATATCATTTCTTTTACAGTCCACCACAAATACCTACCTCGATCTGCTTATATAAAGGCAAGAAACACGATTTTTGCTTCTGGCAGACTGAAATAACATGGGAGGCTTGTGTGGAAACACTCGGAGTCCACAAAATGAGCTTTTAGTTTATCCCCTGGTAGTTAATTACTATACCTCTAGGTCAATTAGATGGCTCCTAATCGCTCAGTTGTAACTGTGGTTTCACTCACAAGCTGTGTGTGGTAATTTCTAGTTTACTTGTTTTCTTAAGTAAAACTCAAATTGCCGTGTGCACGAGATCCAGAATAATGATCAAAACCGAAGTATGCCAAAGTGGGCTATGTAATTAAGACAATTTCATCAAAAGCTTCTTATTTTAAATTGCTGTTCTAGTGTTAATGTTCCTTCAATGATTATTTCTACAAAAATAAAATAAAATGAAAGGAGCATTTTTACCTTCATAACTTTAGCACAAATGATCAGAGATTTGCATGATCTCAAATTAAACAAAAGGTACAGAGTTCAAGGTGGTTGGGTGTTTTGAAGGGACAAGTCCACACCGGTCCTCTGGGGATGCAGCTGAATCTCCTGGAGGTAGTTATTGTAATTCAGTATTCTTTAGTGCAGTGCATTCCCAGCTGTCAAAAGGTGACTGTTTCAGCAGCATGTTGCACATGGTTTCTGCTGTTCTAATGTGAATGTATTATTTCCAGCTGGAGGATGCTCCAGCAAGAGCTTATGATCACTTTCTCCCCCATTCTTGCCTGTGATCTTCCATCCGAAAAATGCCCAGTGAAATTTCTTCTGCCTGCCTCCGCCATTCCACCCCCAGGAAAACCATCACCCCTGCTTTGTGCACTTGGCAGACACTTAGTAAATATCTACTCTATACCAAACACTGTTAAATAACCAGGCAGATAAAAGATGAAGAAGACTCAGACACTGAGCTCAAAGATGATAATATCCAATGAAGGAGGCAGACATTTAGACAAGCGATTAAAATAAAGTGTGATGAGAACTCCTAATTGAGATGTCCTCAAAGCGCCATGGGCAAAGAGAAGAAGGATCACCTAACACATACCCAAGGGCGATGTGCAGAAGAGGAATCAGAAGCCTTCACAAAGGAGCTGGTGCTTGAACTGGGTCTAGAAAGACACAAGGAATTTGTCAGATGGCTCTATTAGGGGACGGAGATGCTACCGGACAGAGGAAGGAGCTTGGGTTGAAGGCAGAAAGGATGGCTTTAGGTGTTCAAACTTGATCACCCAGGTGGATGAGGATACAATAAACCAAAAAAGGAAATATAAAAGGAGAAAAATGGGATGCATATAGTTCGATTTTTCTATGTTATTATTGCTGTCACTCTCATCATCTTCATCATCCAATCGTATTTCCCTAATCTATTTCCTTAATGCACTCAGAAGATTGTTAAAAAAGCCATATTGCTTATTATATATGGACCTGGTGGTATGTTATCTTCCTAATATATAACATGTACTCTTTGATTTCTAGTTTACTTGTTCTGCCTGAACTGTACTTTCAAATTATAAAGTAACTTATGACCCACAAATTGGAAAGCTTAGATTAACCAATAATCACAAAATAACTTCAGAAAGCTATTTTAAATTTACCCTCTAAAAAATTCCAAGATCTACATGGTTTTGTAGACAAATTGTTTTCAACTTTCAAGAAATAAGTAATTCTAATGCTAATTAAACAATTTCAGAATGTAGAGAACTAAGTCAATTTTTTTCTGGAGCAAGTATAACCATTATATGAAATCTAACAAAGCACAGGGAAAGGATTACCTTGACAAAGGGGTATAAAAATATCTAGTAAAAGCATGAAAAAATAAAAGAATTATGAGAAAAAATAATTATTCTATATATTAAAACAAAGCTATAGAAATTATAACAATGTGGGGCATAGGCAAAATACACAATTCAGTAAAATTAAGAATACAGAACTATGCATATATATGGTAATTTAGTACAATAATAATAAAGAATATCAAGTCAGTAGAGGAAGGATGAGTTTTCAATAATATTGAGACAGTTGGCTAGTACCACTTCATATGAATTCAAAGATCATTCCTTACATTAAAATAAGTTTCAGGTGGATAAAATAATATACTATAAGAAGACTCACGTATGTTAAATAAAAATATAAGTAGACATTTTTTCAAACTTTTAATTGGGAAGGCCTACAAAGAGAAAGACTATTGACTATGACTGCGATACACATAAATGTCAGAACCAAAGTCAAAATGAAAGACTAAAACCTGAAGCCAAACTTTACGACATTTATAATAGAGTATATATCTCTAACTTAAAGAGTCCTGATTAATTTTTAAAAATAAATGTGCCAATTGGAAACCAAAGGAAGTGAACAAGCAACTGACATAGATATATACCAAAGAAAGAAATAGCAATTAAATATAAGAACATGAAAACTTTCTATTAAATACATTATAACAATCCAATGTTGACAGTGTTTGGAGAAAGGGGTTTGGCAATATTTATCAAAACGTAGAATGTAATTTATCGGTTTCTCTTAGGAACCGAAGATATTTGAATAAGTATTCAAGAGTAGATTTAGGGCTGTTTATTTTAGCATTTTATATAAGAGGAAAAGTTAGAAATATCCTAAATGTGAATCAGAAGGAGATCCAGTTTATCTAGGCAGATGTAAAACATAAATGCCCGGGTGGATCATGACAAAAGTTAAATTAGGGAATCAAGTCAGGTGTGAGACACTAGGGAACTGTGGGGACTGCGGAGAGCTGGAGAGCATTTACATTCACAAGGGGACAGCCGCTCATATAAACTGCTTGTTGCCGTGAGATAATGCTGAGCCAGGCTTCCAGACTTTCCAATCTTTCTGGAAGAAAAGCTGGAAATTGGATTTGAAACCTAATTATAAAAGAAAACACCATGTGGATCATGTATATAGATGCCAAATTTGACTTACAAAACAGCAATTTGCACCATCTGATTTATATAATGAAATACTATTTAGCCATCAGTGTGGTAGATTGTTATATTACCCTCACATTTGCTTTCCCTTCCCTGAATAAGGATTATATATCCCACCCTCTGCCGTGTGCCTGGCAGTGCCTCCTATAGAAGTGGTGTGGTGCCCCACCCCCTGTTAATGTCAGGTTCAGCTGTGTGTCTCATTTTAACCCAATGAATGTGAGCGGAGGTGGCATACACCATGTCCAGGATGCTTTAAAAACTATTACCTGTCTTCACTCCATCTTTCCCTCTGTCTCTGTTCTAAATACAGGCTGCTCGAATTCTGGAATGAGACAAAATGTGAAACATAGCCCTAGCAGATGACTTCCAACCCTAGGTGTGCCAGGTACACAAGAAAGAGACATTTGTAGTTATAAGGCACTGAACCATTGGGGTTGTTATTGCAGCAAAGATGACTAATACAAAAACTAGTGAAAATTATGACATTGTCCATTGACATAAAAAGATCTCTGCAATGTGTTGTTGAGTGAATAAAAAGCAAGCAGCAAAACTTGAGTGCATAATATGAAACTTTATGTAAATATATATATTAATATACCTCTATATAGGTATATTTATTGAAAGAAGTCTGAAAAATTGTTTATGGTGATTGTCTTAAATATAGAACTTAGGACAATTTTTACTTTTCGTATTTTCCTGTTTTTTATTTTCTGTAACATTTTTTTAAAAGAAAATAATATTTTTACTTGACTGATGGTTGAAAGAAGCTCAAGAACCACATAGAGTAATATAAAATAATATTATTAGGAGAATTGCTCCCCTTAAGAAAAGTAAATATCTGTCTTCTCATAAAATTTTGACTATAGAGTCAAAAGTAGCCAAGGCACTCCCAGAGAAAATCAACGTGCAGAGATCTGCTTATCAGGATTTCAAAAAATTTTATAAAGGTATAGTAATTAAGACAATGCGGTATCGGCACCATACTGATATATAAATTTTTTTTAAAAATTGAGAGTCTGCACATATCCAGAGACTCCATCCATAACAAAGTTGGCATTGAAGAGAAGTGGGAAAGGAATGGACTTTCCAATAAATGGTGTCGGATAATCGGTTGTCCAAAAAAAAAAAAAAAAAAAAGGAAATGGGCCCCTACCTCACATAATAACTCAAAATTAATGCCACATGGTTTAAAATTTTAATATGAAAAGTATAACACATTAGAAGACAGTCTGTAAAAGATTTTAATGACTTTAGAAGAGGGGAAGAATTTATAAAGCTCAAACCATAAAAAAATTTGATGAACTACTTTGGAGAACTAGTATTTATCAAAAGTCTTCCTTTTAAAAAATGATAAGATAAACTACCAAACAGAAGCTATTTAAAAACCCTGCAACTGGCAAATAATAATGTTTAGCAATTTTTGAGTGCTTACTCTGTGCTAGATACTGTACTCAGCACTTTACATATAATAATACATTTCATTTTCACAACTGCCTTATAAGACAAGTAGTATTGTCATCCCTATTTTATAGATAGCACTGAGGCACAGAGAGGTTAAGAAACTTGCTCAGGTCCACACAGTGAGTGGTAGAGCTGGGATCTGAACCCAAGCAGACTAGCTCCAACGTCTGTTCTTTTAATCACTTCCACCATGTATTATGCAACCTCAGCTATATTAAATAAAGAGTGATAATTCAAAATATATAAAGAACCTCTATAAAAATAACAAGAAGACTAACAATGCATTGAAAAAAAGAGCAAAAGATGAAACATTCACAGAAGAGGAAATATTAATGGCCAATAAATACACGAATAGTGCTCAATTTCACATCAGTTAGTGAAATGCAGATTAGAGCTACAAAGAGCTGCAAATGCACATCAAGCAGATTGGCAAGGATTAGGAAGTTTACCAGAGTAAAATAATGGAAAGGATATGGACTTCTCTACGCTGGTGGAGGGACTGTTAGTTGATAAATATATTAAGGTCATCCTATTGAAAGTGAGTTGCTGTTTTGGTCCAGCTATCTAAAGTTTTTCTAAAAAAATTCTCTTTTGGGGCCTCAGTTTTTTTTTTGTTGTTGTTTAACACAACAGTTTAACATGGACACATGCAATAGTCCCATTAAAACTGGAAGCAAATATGTTTCAATTTATAAAATATGCATATGGAATTTATTAAATGGCTTGTAAAATAGAAGTCTGTAAAACTTGGTGGAAAATTTGAGCCTCATTCAAGTCTGATTTAATTTAAAAGATGGTACATATTTGAGCAAAAAAAAAAATTAAACTTGTTCTTAAGAGCTTATTTAAGTAGGATTTTTATGCCCCTTTTGGAGGGGTTGACCAACCAAAATGGTCACTGTTAATTGATTGCAGGGCTTTTGACAGCGTTTTTTTTTTCATTGTTTAATCTGGTGCCTCATTTCTCACTGTTCCTTGCATGATATTTTTCTTAAAATACTGAATCAGCAAAGAAAGTGTCAGGATTACAGCTGAGTCCATCTCAAACTACTGCATATCTTTACACTGACCTGCAAAACAGTCTTAGTGATGTTATTCTAAAAAGGCCAGAGAGGAAAAGCACGCACGCACGCACACACACGCACACACAAACTTGCTGTTCTAGAAAGGTTCCTGAAATCAGAGCTAAAAATCATCATGCTTTGAACTTTCACTTTTGACTAGATGCTGGTGTTAGAGAGAAGGCCTCTTAACCCCTCAGTCTCATCCTGCAAAATTAAGTCTCGGTCGAGGCTCCCATCCAGTTTGTTTGAGGTATTGATCTGTGAGAGGTCCCGACAGTACCAGCAGCTTATGGGGCCCAAAACACAATAATAGGGTAAACTGTATTTTCTTTTCCACATCTGCATGCTGAGATTGTTGTGGAGGTCTTTCAGCTTAACTCGTTATAATCAAGTCATACCAGCCTTTGCTTTAATAAGATTCTAATCTCGAGGTCTATCCTTCGCATCAATGCCTTTACACTGTTAATTGCTTTCCTGTCCTCCATTAAATTGCGGTTGCAATTGCTTCATCTTAACAGGCGCTTTGTGCTTTGTATTCTGCCCCATGCTCTGCAGACACATTTAGTAACATCATCTTCCTAAAGAACAAAATTACCTATTATCCCTTTAATCTTGATGTACTTTTTTATGTATTCGGTTCTTAGCTAGTGTCCAACCAGGAAGCTACACATATCTTTTCTTTAAAAAAAAAAATTCTTTTTTTAATCAACATGGCCAAAATTTATTTCTAGATAGAACTCACATAGTACACTCATTTATTGTTTTATAGAACCAATTAAAAAGACGAAGGGGTCTATTCTCCCCTTGATACACAAGATTGACTTCCATTAACTTTTAATGGAAGGGAAACACATGGAGATGAGTGGAACCATCATATTAGAAAGTGGGGGGGGAAAAGCAGAATCCGGAATTAACATCTCCATGGTTTTCGCTAGAGAAGCTACACAAAAAGCAAACAAACAGCTCAGTTCACAAATGTGTTTTCTCTCTATGCCTCTCGTTTGTTTGTATATTAAATAATATCAGCAAATAATTTTGAAGCAGTGCCTTCCTTCACAAATCAGTCGGATGCGAATTCTGTATTTTAACACAAACGACACAGCTTACAGAAGGAGATCGGTAATGGAAAGCAGTTGGGGACTCTGGCAGGTTTTTGCTGAAATGGAGTCCTGTGAGACCTGCTTTTGGAGGCAGGGGTGAAAGCAGGAACTGGTTACCTGAAGTACTCTGTACACAGAAGCTTATTTCCAAGGGAGACAAGCTGTCCGTGTCAAGCTTATCTTTTGACACATCTTGCCTGAAATCTATCGAAACGTGGAAACCGCTTCTGACTTTTTAGCGTTGTGTCTAAAGCTGCCATCCTCTGGTCATTCTGGGTACCTGTGAAGGTTTTAAATTTTAGACTGACGTAATCTGACACACACTGGGGAGGTTACTCTTGTATTGTTTCATTTTGGGGTTAATTGCTTGAGAGTTAAATTATTTGAAGTGTGATTAACTCTATGCTCTCATCGTTCCTTAATAAACATTGACACATCATTTTGCATCTGGTGGACGTTGAGTTCAAATTAGATTTTAACCCTTGAAAACATGCTTCAAAGCCATCTGATGGACAGCCCTCTCATTGGTGTCTTTCAGTCTGTCCTCCATTGCCTGAGCCTGGACTTTCATTACTATAAAAACCAGGCTCAGTAGTGGATCATTTTCTGCCTCCAATCTCTCCCTTCTCACGGCTGCTTAGCACTATCTCTGGAATGTTGTTACTATTCATACTGACCTAGAAAATGTTTCTGAGCTTGTTCCTACTTTAATTGCTTCCTTTCTTAACTATGACAAATTCTCTGCTTCAGAGTCTTACCTGCAACTTTCTTTGGACCCAAAAGAGACTCAAATCCTTTAGCCAGTTCCTTTTTTTAGCTTAGATTGTAACCATATCCCTGTCCTCTGTTTATCACCTTAGTATCCTCTCTTGTCTTGGGATCCAATTCAACCTTGATCTGCTCTGGTCAGAATTCCCTAAAGATTCATCTTTATTTTCTTCTTACAGCAAAACTGCATCTTTGTTTTTTTGTTTTGCCATACTTGGTTTTGCAAAGTAGTTTATGTAATGTATCTAAAGGACTCTGGTGTTGGGGGAAGTGGAGATGGTAGTAAAGAGGTCCTGTAAGTGTTGTATTTTAGCTTTATACTTTTAAAATGCTTTTGTTCCCCAAAACATTCTTCAATGTGTTTGTTCAGGTCCTCCGAGAAGCTGATACCTAGACGAGATTAGATGTGCAGCAGTTTTGTTGGGGGAAATACTTGTGAGGGATACATGGAGGCAGCATCAGTAAGTAAAGAGAGCCTCAGACCAGGATGTATGTCTAACACCTGTGAAAGGAGCAGGGGAAGGCAGGATGGTTGGGTAGACATGGTACAATTCTAAGGGAGTTTTGGACAGGCCTATGAGAAAGTCCTCAAGCTAGTCACCTGCTAGAGAAGTTCCACTTCAGGCAGGAGTTGGGTCGTGCTTGTACTCTCACCATGCTCTGCATTGGTGGGGAAGAACGAGGAGAAGCCTGGCATTAGTAAACATGATGCTGGACACACAGGTGTGGCAGCTGGGGCTATCGGGCAACATTGTAGGAGATCAGAAAAGGCAACTGGCACTTTTGAAAGTCATCACACATGGCTCTTTGTTTTCCCACTTGCAGTGTGACTCAGGGTAGTTCTGTTCCCGCTGGCCATTCTCTCAGTGCCAACTACTGCTCCTTGGGGAATCATCATGACATCACTGATGGGCAGTGTAGATTTCCGTCCCAAAAGCTCTGAAATTGATGAAAGCCATACATCAATTAAATTAGCTCCAAGGCTGTGCTGTAGCCAAGGCAGAAAATATATTTCCTGTTCCCCATTCCAAATTATATACGGCCATGTTTCTGAGAGTGCACATAATAGGTGGTAGAGAGCAAGCACCATTAAGATACTTTGATGATAGATGGCCAACATGAATATAAGCTGCCTACCATTTTCAAATTCCTGGAGAGAAATTTAAATTTAAATATTTAATTACTTTACAAATTAAAGTCCAAAGAAAATAAAGTCTTCAATCAGGTTCTCTTGTCCTAGTGAATTCAATTTTATTTTAAGTCCAAAGTTTATCTTCTTCAATTACTTGTATTGTTCAGTGCCAACTAGCAGTGTTCTTGATATCCGAGTGGGAGGTGGGATTTCTTTAGCACCTTCATTCTGGGCTGTCCATCACTGGGATAGATATAGTTTCTTCTGTGCTTCATAAATTGCACGCTAATTTTGAATGAGTCCAAAACTTCACAGAAGCTTCAAGATGATTCCAACCCTGGCCTCACACTTATCCAAACTAAAGAAAGAACTCGTCTCCAGCCCCTAACGTGATTATCCCCAGGACCCAGGGTTACAGAAACCATAGCAGAGAATCAGTGGTAACTGAGCGAAAAAGAGGAGATGGAGAAAGTTTTGGTTTTAGTTTTCTGAGGATGCCAGTCAGTTTATGCCTATTGCCTAGAATTCATGACCCGCGAGCATAAATTCAACTGGGGAAAATCTGTTCATGAGAGGTTATTTAGACCCAATCCATTCATATCTATGGGGGAGAAAAATCTGTTTTATGTAACTATTTCACTCCAATGAATGTTCTTGACCTGGTGTTTTTCCTCTCAGAGCACTTGTCTCGAGATCAAACACTATGTCTGTCATGTGCACCATGGAAACCCTGGCGTGCCTGACGCATAGGAGGGGGGCTTATGAATAATTGTAATAAAATAGAATTTAATTTCTACTCATGTCGTTCAAGCTTCTGTATCATCTTTGTTGAAGAAGAACCTGCTTTACAAGGTGACCTGTTAAAAATTTATTACAATTTACAACCTGGTAACGCAGGATTTTCTATCACAAAAGGAAAATCAGGCACTGAGACCAGTAGGACTGTGATATCGTTCCTAACCTCTGATTCCAAACGTTTATGTTCTTCACTGTAGACACATCATTTTCATTGATTGACTTTATGACAAATAAGTAATTACTGTTTTAACTGTAACTATTAAAAAAGTTCTAAATATAACTTCTATTTATACTAATAAAATAATGCACTTACCAACATATGAATTCTTTGAAGCTAGATTTCTGCTAATACATTTTGAAAACCATTGGTTCAGCAATAGTGCAATTGGCTTTGAGCCTGAGAGTTTTATTTAGATTCAGATTCTTCTCTGTCTTAACATATTTGAGACTCAGGTTAACGCTTTCTTAGAATGGGAGTGATTATGCACATCAAAGTTCCTTGCAGGATTGAGATAGTGAAATAAGACCATTTTAAAAGCCCCTGGCAGAGAGCAGGCTCTCAATATTGTTCCCCTCCCCTCGGCAAATGACTTCATGCAGAGCAGTCACACGGGACCACACAGGATGGCAGACAGAATAGGCACTTCATAGTCATTAAGTTTGATTAGTTTTATTTTCAATATTTTGAAATACTTTAATTATTCAAAACAATTTTTACTCTAACTGGGGAAAATCGTTTTTATTATTATTTTTTTAATCTATTTATTTTTAGGCGAGGCAACCCTTGGTTGACCTCACAGATTGCAAGGACCTTGGTCAGTTTACAATCCCTTATTTTTCTTATTTTTTACGTCTACAGCACGTGGTCTTCCTAGGTGGTCTCTCATCCAAGTACTAACCTGGCCCGACCCTGCTTAGTTTCCGAGGTCAGACGGGATCAGGCTTATTCATGGTGACGTGGCCGTAGGCCTGTTTTTATTATTAAAATGAACTACTTTCCTATAAGTTTTATATCACTTTGTTTATTCCTCAATTTCAGCACGTGTCTCCCACTAGAATGTCAGTGCATTGAGAACAGCGATTGGGTCTCAGACTTCACTCTGGGAGTCGTATAGTTGAGCTCAGGAAGTTCTGAATAAACACTTTTTTTTGAAAAATTTAGGAGACACACACACACACACACACACACACATCTTATTTTAAGTGCTTTGTAAATATTAATCTTCTGAGGCAGCCACTATTAGACTCCCATGTCACAGATGGCAGATCCGAGGCATAGAGAGCGTAAGTGACCTAGACAGTCACTCAGCTAAGTGAGCGGTAGAGCCAGGATTGGATGCCTGGCTTCAAAGTCCATTCTCTTGGTCCTTGCGCCAACGCTGTCGCAGGCTAATGACAATGATGATCGAATCCCCAAGACGTGAGTTAGAATAGCAAGCTGACTGAATTAGTAATAGTTTGGTACTAGAATTTGTATCATGGTTTCCATCGTAACCTTAACTCGTCCCCCTTATAAAAGAAGCCATCACATGGTCGAGCTCAGTTAGTTGTAGGTGAAGTGTTGATAAACAGGACCATTTACCCTTCAGCGCTGTGAGCACAGTGCCTGGGGCCTATGGAAATGTTTAAGGACTGAAACAAATTTTTTTAGTCTAAAGTAAGAAAACTACAAAATTGAAGTTAAAAAATAGCTACAAAATATAATGTGATGCCAAATTTATTAACGGTTTCGTATTTATAAACATTCCAGTACCCTTGCCAATAATCCATAGGTGTCATTTGCTCACATCATTAGAATTTCTAAGTAAGCAGGATCATCATCACAAACCACATATTACTTTATACTTACAGTAAATATTTTTTTAAAGATTTTAAAACCTTTCAAATATTTTATAATAAAAATTATATTTCATGTAAGTACATTTTACTGTGTTCACCGTGACATGTAAAGGGGTCTGTGAAGCTCTTAAAATAACCTCTTAGAGTCCCTTCATTTCAGTCCTTGACAAATTTTACTGAGCAAACTGCTTATTTTTTTGTACCCAAGTAGCCATGCCAAATGAAACAAAGAAGAGAGCATACACTTTCTTATTTACGATTTCATAAGTAACGAATTTTTAAAAATTAATAGTATTTTTGTATATTATACAAATACTTGAATTGTTCCCCCTTCTCCATGTTCTGACTATAATTCTGAGACATATGCCCTACAAGAAGCAACAGAGAACAGCATTGTGAAGAAGAGGAGGAAAAGCTTGAGACACTAGAGCCGGGAATGACCAATGAACTCTTACCACCCGGATCACAAAATCCTGGAGGACGATGACACATCTGTAGCCTAGGAAGCTCGGATTCTGTGAAAGCATGCCCCAGAGCCCTTAGCTCATGTGCATCATTTGGGTATGCCATGATTCCCGCTCAGCACCTGGTACAGTTCTGAGAAGCTGCTGTAACGAATTACCACAAGGTGACTTCCAACAACACAAACTTACTATCTCATAGTTCTGGAGGTCAGAAGTCTACAGTGGATCTGAAGAGCTGCATTTCTTCTTGAGGTTCTAGGAGAAGACTCTGTTTCCTCATCTTTTCTGTCTTCTAGAGCTTGCTGGTGCTCCTCCATGTGCATCGCCCCTCTCCCCTTTCTACAGAGCCAGCAATATCTGGTGGAGTCTTTCTCACACGTCATTACTCTGACCAACCCTTCTACCTCCCTCTTCCACGTTCAAGACTCCCAGTGATTACATTGGGGCCACCTTGCTAATCCAAGATTATGCCCCCATCACAAAGTCCTTAATGCCAGGTGAAATAGTTTCCAGGGATTAGGACCTGGGCATGGGCTTCTTTGGGGAGGGGTGGGCATTACTCTGCACCACAAAGGCCCTTGGTAAGTTCTAGATGAATCTCCCTCAGAACACCTGAGCAGTGCTGGGCCACTTCTGTGAGTGATTGTCAGAGGCATGCCCGGTTCATCTTACCGTTTTCCTGCTGTGGCTTCTCTAATGCACCTTACATTCGGCTCAAAACTTGCTGCCGCTTCTCTTCCTACTCATCACTTTTCCCATCATAGGATTCACCCTCTTCCTTTTATTCTCTTGGTAATAATACTCCTTGGCTAGGCTCATGGTGGGAGTGGAAACAGTATTCACAGATACATGTGTGAGATGTCTGCATATCCACACCAGTATTTTTCTTTCCCATCTTTATCTCTGGGTCTTCTGGGATTTTGCTTTTTCCTCCTCTGCCCCAGGAAATTTTTTTTTAGCTGCCACATGCAAGGAATCCTTTCAGGACCGTGTGTGAATTAATAATGTGCATGGCTAAGAGTGGACTTGCTCTCTCCATCCCCCTGTGCGGTGCCCACTCACTCCTCTTGTCCCTCGTTCTCTGTCGGCAAAAGGTGTCAAGGCAGCCGTGGAGTAAAACCTCCTGGCAGATTCACCACTCAGCTGTGACATCCTCAGCAAATTCCTTCCTCTTTCTGTCCCCCAGTTTCTGTACATATAAAATGGGACTAGCAGCGGCTTTTCATCCTTATCCTGCACTCAGGACCCCCATTTCACTTTTGTCTTCTATTAAAACAGACTTGATTTTTAAAACAGCCCAACATCGAGGCTGCCTGAGACAGAGGACCACAAGATAAAGGCCAAACTCCTCAGCATTAGAGTCTTTCAAAATCTGATCCCTTCCTAACTTTCCAGCTGCATCCATCAATGCTCCCACTGCACACAACCTTCCAATGGACTGATCTGCTTGCCACGCCCCAGTCATGCCAAAGCAAAGATAACTTGAGTTCTTCCTCAATGTGTATTTTTTTTTATTTTGATAAATAAGAAAAAGGGGAGTTAGTGTCAACCATTATTAGAGGGATTTTCTAAAATATTATAGTGATTATTTTGCTTTGGAAAAAAGGAAGAAATATAATATAGTGAATGTGTTTAAATTTGGACAAAAAGTATGTTTCAATTTAAAACATACAGCCCATCAGAGATAACTTTGTCGTAGTTCCTGGCCAGAGGGCTGTTTTCAGCATTATTAAACCATATTTGCCCTAAATAAAGTAGACGGGAGAACCAAGAATAACTGAGTTCCGACTTCACTCAAGAATAACTGACTTCTTACTTCACGTTAGGAGTAAGTGAACACTTGGAAAGTCGGCTTCTACTTGGGAATTTGCAGCCTATTTTGGGGAGGGATGGAGGTAGAGACTAGGAGACACGTCTGCTCTGGACAGGGCTTAGTATTCCGGAAAGGCACCTCTACTTATTCACCTGATGCCTCAGCACCAATTACCTGGTGAAAAGGAGCCCAGTACACCTCGAGAAAGACCACTGCCACCACATCCTCCCCCACATCACTCGCCTGTGGAGGAAGAATGCCTGTACCGTGAGGATGTTTTGCTGAGGGGTCAGAGCTGTGAGAACAGAAGAAAGAGTTTCTTGTTACTATATTCTCAGCCAATCATTGTCCTTATACCCTTTACACAGACCTCTTTTACTTTCTAAGAGCTGTGTTAAGGGTGCTCAAGCTGATCGTTCCGGGTGGATAAGTTTTGGACAGGTTGTTTTCCCCAACACACATCTTTGCCTCTCCGAGAAGCCATTCAGCACCCATGCGATGCCCTTTCTCACCTCGAGGCCTTTGTACGTGCTATTCCAGTAACAGACCACCCTTTTACACACACATACACACGCACACACACGCCCCACTTGCACACCAGGCAATTCCTGCCCATTGTCAGTACTCAGCATCACATCTCTGAAGTTCTTCCTAAGGACCAGCACACCCTAACACACGCAGCAAGGAAAGGTCATTAATTAATATTGTATGCTACCCCCTCTAATGTATTATACACGATGTATGTGTATAACAGAATTTTCCTGTAGACTTCTCATCAAAACATTTTGTTTAGCAGGCTGTGTTGGCCAACATAGAAAAATCAAGTTAAATAACTACAGTGCTTGCTTTTTAGGGACATTTAAATGTATAGCATGGGGCCAGGGTGCACGAAGGAGGTAAGAGAGCTCCTTATGGTGTGCTTCCTCTATGTATTGTTTTTTTTCCCCACCACACCATGTGCTAATATGAGACTATTAAATAATATAATCTCATGCTTCTGACTTAAACAGTTTCCCACCCATTGGGATGTCAGGGAGAACTACAGCAGCGCGTGCAACCCCCAGTCTGAGAGGTCTTCATCGATAATGAAGACATCAAATGGCAGCTAATGAAAGGAGGTGAATCTAGAAAAATATTGTCAGTGAATAGGATAAAACATTGATTGTTTTATATTAGGGAAAGTTCATCTAAATAAGGAAAACCTAATAGCAATACGAAAAGAGACTAAATATACAAAGAAGCAATTGATCAATAGACTAATGACTAATAAAAAATATTAAAAGGCTGTAGTCTAGTAGTCAATGAAATAGCAATAAAATAATAATCTTTACCCGTCAAATTAGTAAAAATTAAATATATATTATATGTATATATGATGAAATAGACATATTTTAAACTGCTGGTAGAGGTATATCTGCAAATTAATTTAAAATATCTATAAATTAATTGGAACTACATGTCACACGCTTCAAAATAGTTAATATTCTTGCACTTAGGTATTTCATTTTTAAGAATCTGCTTGAAGGAAAGAATCAGAAATTTCATCAAATCAGAAGCAGAGATGATCCACCCAACATTATATATAGTAGTGGGAAATTAGAAATTAGATAAATAACAATAATCAAAATGTACATAAATGATATAGTTATGAGTTGTTTCATAATAATGCAAAGAATATCTATCAAATGACATGGAGAAACGTCCAGTTGTCAGATGTCCCAATTCATTCATCTAAAATCTTGGAAGGCTTCATGCAGCGAGAACAGTGAAGTAAGAAGGGACCTTCTCCATGCCTGGGAGGGTCTATGAGGCAGGTAGGGAGCCCCGGGCTGAGGGCCAGATGCCATGGATGCTGCCACTTAGTAGTCACGTGGCCTTGGCAAAGTCACTGGACTGCTCAGAGCTCCCAGTTCCTCCCAGTGCCCTCTGCTACCTCAGCAGGAGAATTGTGATGTATGTGTATTAACACTCTCTTGCATTGAGGAAGCTGGCTGCTGTTAGCACAGAATCCAGGCACGAGAAGGAGAAAATTATTAGTGAGATGTGTAATAGACTGAAAGTATTTTATAAACTAAATTGCAGTATATATAAGAGAATATTTTAACTGATGCCAAATATTCATTCCTTTCCACCTCTTGAACGTTCATCCCCACAGCTGTCATCATTATCTTAAACCCAATCCCAATTGTCTAACTGTGGGATTCTCTCCACAAAAGGCCCTGAGTCCTTGGATCACTCCTACCCACAGCAGCTCCCAAAGATGACTACAGCCTTACCCAGATCCATGCCAGGTGGCACCATGGTGAAGATCACCAGCTCTGGGGTCAGGACAACTGGTTCAAATCCCAGTTTTGTCATATACCAGTTGCAAATCCTTAGCCAAGGTGCTTAACTGCTATCAAGCCACAGCTACCTCAGCTATAAAATGGGGACAGCAACCTTTCCCTTGCTGGGGTTGCAGAAGGAGTATATGAAATAAACCAGTTAAAGGATCGGGCTACTGTAGCACCTGCAACAGACCAACAGTAAATGGTGGGTTTTATTATTTCTATCGTTATTACTATTATTTATTAGTACCATTCCATATTTTATTAGTATTACTAAGAATAATTTTATTAAAGTCCTAGGAGGCTTTCAGCTTCTTTTACAGAACGGTGCTCGTGCCCTCCCCAGCACTGTCAGCATAGACTTATTAAGGGGGCAGAGGCACCCTCCAGAGCCCAGGTCGATGTCAGCGGAGCAGAAAGCATAGGTGACATCACAGAGCATGGCAGAAAACTTTTTATGGATGTCCAGACTGCTTGTGGATAGATTCCTCCAAGCTGTGAGTCCCTACTCTGATGCAGATTTTGAGTCTAAGTACAAATTGGGAATGTGGTTAGCATTTGAAAATACTACGTGGAGAGACGGGAAGGGTAGCATGTCAGGGAAAACAGAAGACGCTGGGGGAGGTGTGCCTGGGAAGGAAGAAATCTGATGTGGTTCATAAAACGTGCAGAAGGGATGAGATTTTGAGGTCGTGTAACCAAAGAGCTGAGACAGAAAGGGGGTCAGGAATAGGCCACCAACGAGTCACAGCAAATGGAAAATTGTGTCACATAGGTACCCAGCTGGACTGGTCACGGCGTCAGCGAGCTAGCAGGCGAGGGGCACAGCCTTCGGCTTCTGCGTCATAGGTTTCTGCCGGAAAGCCAGTCCGCCGCCTTCCCTTCTTGTCATTTTATGCCACTTCACCTTATCTGTACACCTACTTGGTACTTCTCTTGGTACGCTGATGGCCATGTGATCATCACCCTCTCTTACTGTTGACTGCTAGAGACCCATCCCATTTTGTAAATGTGTTCCCTTTCCTTATTTTTCCAACAGTAAGCCATGAGATAAAGGGAGATAAGTCTGAGCTTTGCAGTCAAAGGAGCTTTCAGACCTCAGCCCTGCCACTTCCTCTTCCTGTGTCCTTGGGGAAGCTGTTTAATTCCTCTAAGCCTCCATTTTTGAATCTGTAACGTAAAAATAAATATACTATATCTCACCCCGCAGCTGTGAGAATTCCTGGAAAAAAAATATGGGTTGAGAAACTAATATTAGTAGGCAGTTACTAAATACCTTCTTCCCCTTCTGTAGAGAAATGTTTAAATGCAAACACTTAGTTTTCTACATTTGCAGTGTTTAAAGGCAAATATTGTTCTTGTGGTATTATGAATATCGAATTAAATATGCCTGTAAGTGTTTTGATGATTGAAAACATTTAACAGTCACAACCAGGTCAAGTGCTAAAGATATAACGGTAAATAAGACAAAGTTCTTGCCAGCTGGAGCTTTCATTCCAGTTGGGAAAGACAGCATATAATTAACATGTATATTAATGATGATGCATAGGCAAATATTTTCGTAGAAAAATAAGATAGTCATATGTACTTAGTTTGTATCACTTTTAAATGGAGGTTTTTCTTATCAATTGATTGATGATCTTAGCTGGTGATGAGGGCACATGAATGAAATCCCAGACTCCAAAGTATCAAGTCCTAAACAGATTAGAATGAGGTAGATTTTGAGCTGAGAAGGATCACGTGTTGATGTCGAAGAAAACACATTCTACAGATTGTGACACCTCTGAAAATGAAGTCAGCCGGCTTTCCTAGGCCAGCAAATTGCTGGTGACCCTAGAGAAATGCATGAGGCCACAATTTAATTGCACAAGCTTTAAGAGACCTGCAGTTCCTTATCACATTAATTCAACCTACAACTTTGTTCTCCTGTCCTTTTGAATATGCATTTCTCATTGATTTCAGTGGGAGTTACAGACACAGAGAAAGGGAAGAATTGAGCCAATTATCTGTTCAAAGCAGAGCATCATTTAAAGTACAGTTTTAAAGTGTTTGCAGGCACATTAGTGAGTCAGCTTCTTCTCACTCGTTTGTCCAGAAGGCTTTCCAGTTTGAATGGACCATTTTAAAGGGCAGTCTCCTTTTCTAAAATCTGTGTCATACTCATGCACCAGTAGTTTGATTGTGACTGCTAGGAGGCAACGACCTCACATTTTAATCTCAATTTTACTGCTGAATTGTTTCAGATTTCAGCTATCGCCTAATTATAATTACCAACCCCAAATAACATTATAAATTCCTAGAATGCCTATTGGGCTCTGACCAGTGTTCCACACAGCAAGTTAAGTCGACAAAGCCGCAGCTCTCAGAGACCTTTTTTCTTTTTGAAATAGTCTCGGTCCGTCAGTCATGCACCAGCATAGTGCAAAGAGGGAACTGGTTGTAAATGTAACATTTAAAGCAACTGAACTTGGGCAGACAGCGAACACAGTATTGTGGTTTCAGCTGTCCCTCACCTTATGGGCTGTGTGTTATCGCACTTGGCTACGTGGTATATTTCTGTAAAGCAAATCTACTTTTCTACTCATTCCCATTCCATGATTCCAGGCATATTAGCATTCATGAGGTCTTATTTGAAAACTTCTATGCGGGGAGAGATCCAGATGGTGTAGACTGTCACACACCCTGCTCCTGAGCTGCTCTGTGTCTTCGAGGGACCTCTTGATTCTGGACAGGTTGTAGCCCTGGTCTCTCAGGGTATCCTTTTTGCTGGGAGCTCTTTCTCTGATGCAGAGGAAGTTATTTCTTTCACACTCTGAGATACTCTGACTTTTCCTTTTGTCTCGATCTTTAAAATGCTTTGTAGGACCAGGCTCGAGATTAGTCTCCATCAGTGGGTCTCTAGGTGTGGCGCACAGAGCGAGTCCAGAGTTTTCCCTTTTGCAGCACAAATGAAGAGGGTTACCATTTATAGCCGTTCACCCCATACATGATGGCACTACAAATGCTGTCTTCTTACAACATGGTAAAGGGAATACTGCAGGAGCTTTAGGATGAGTTCTAATGCTGCCTTCAAGTTTAATAGCTAAATCCGAGGCCTAGAGCCATCTCTGGGATTCTAAAGTACTTCCTCTATAAAATGGTACCATAATTTCTACCTCCTAGAGACATCACGTGGACTAGATATGATAAAGTATGCAAAAAACGTGCTCAGTATGTAGTGGTTTTCTGTTTGTCATTGATTTTGTTTTGTTTTCGGTGAGAAGGGTGATTGAAATGTATTTTAGACTTTCCATGGAATAAAAAGTCTGTATGTGATTAATATTTTAAAGAAGAAAACCGCTTGTCTTTTCTCAAATGCCATTATATAAAGAACAAAGACCTTGTTAAATAGCCCACCAGCTAGTTACGGAAACTGCATTTTGTTCATAATAATGCTTGAATGAAAATTTTCTGCAGGGCTTGATTATTAATAGGTCAGGTCAGCTCAGTGCTTATGTAACTGGTATTCTCCACGTAAACAAGTAACGACAGAATAAGTGGAGGCAACAGAAATCACCGCTGTCATAATTATGACAAACAAGCATTCTTTGGTGGATTGACTTTCTTATGTGAAATCCTATTTCTAATCATCATTAATAGAAAATAACAGGTCCCATAGATAAAAGAATTCTTGCCTTGCAATAAAATAAAGAATCTGAGGTTTGAGTGATATGCGTCCTAGCTCAAAGAAGCCTCTTTTTTAGTCCTTGCCTTCTAAGTAGTTATTTGGATCAACAAGTAATGTTAGCTACGTTCCTTGTAGAATATAAGGTTAAGAAATTCTCAGGAAAAGTTTAAATAATTTTAAGGCCATTATTTCAGTAAATTTTAGGGAAAAAATTAGGGTTTTAAAAATTAAGCAACAAATATATTTCCCCAGAAGTATAGTGGGGTTAGGAATTTGAAAACCCTCTCCAATTTTAGCTGATAAAACAACAATATACAATAAAACCACTAGAAGTTGAATTATGTAGTTCTGGCTTCAGGTGCTGATGAAGTTCAGGAGAGAAAGTTTAGGGACGTCTGTGGTAATCAGAAGAGCTTGCTGGATGAGTTAGGTCTTAGGCTGGGTCTTGAGAGAAAGATGAACAAAATTGAGATAGAGGAAGCTTGCTCCTTAAGTGTTTCATGCCTCTGATCGTCACTAGGAAACAGTGAATTGTTTCACATTATGAGCGTATTAAATATTTCCAGGTAATTAGCAAACATGAGAACTTTTCTGTAAATGGTTAAAGTGAATGGCCCTCACTCAGCCATAACACTTCACGGAAATGACCCCGTGGGAAGAGGAGACTCTCCCACCCAGGCCCACCTGTCCAGTTGGCATTGAGCATCATCACACTGAGTTTTTGAATCTGATCCTCAAAATATAAGGGGTCAACAGATTGTGTGTATGCAAATGAGAGATTCAACTTCTACTTAGAAGCACAAGGAAATAGTAAACCAGAAAACCTGAAAGTTAGCTAAATCGGAAAGCTGGTTGAAATGCTAAATAGAACATACTTGATCAGAAATGATGGGTTCACTCAGCCTGGAGGATGAGCAGCAGGATGGAGAATGTTATCTAATACAGCTGTCCTCATTATGATCTCAGCTCGAAGTTCTCCAGTGATAGGTACAGAAGGCATATTGGAAGCTTTCCACATGTCTAATTATTTCCTGCTAAGTATATTATCAAAAAAGTTCAAACGTTTAGGAATCACAGTGAATTTTATCTGTGTTTCTTGGGATAACATGATGACGAAGGTATTAGAGTTCTGTGCGGTAGATAGCTGTAGATCTTTAGATGCTATATGCAATGAAATGTACAGTTGCCCTAAGAGTCTGCTCACTTGCTCGTTTTCTGCCAGTTTTCTCTCCTCATCTGATTCCAATCTCGTCCTTCCTAACTCATCTCAAAACCTAGACCCATTAACAGCCATTTCTGTCACACTATGTCCCATCACTCCACGCCTGTGTTATATTATTAGATCTATGAGGGCCCTATTCATTCTGTAGATCTTTCATATTCCATGTGGTCATTTTTTTCAAATATACCCACAAATTCGTTACTCCTCCCTTCAAAAGTGGGGCCAGATTTGCCTCCCCTTGAATGTAGGCTGGTCTTAGCAACTTGCTCCTAACAAATAGAACAAAGCAGAAATTACAGCGCACAACTACAGATGCTGCGTTATAAAAGGCTCTTCAGCTTCTCCTCATTCTCTCTCTTGGATCACTTGCCCTGGGAAAAGCCAGGTGCTGGGACATGAGGACACTCATTATGGTGAGGAAGGAGGCCCCCCACGAATGGCCATATGAGTGAACTTTAAAGTGGGTCCCCAAGTCCCAATCAAGCCTTCAAAGGACATGTAAGCCGTGGCCAACATCTCAGCTGCAACCTCGTGAAAGACCCTGAGTCAGAACCACTCAGCTAAGCTGCTTCCAAATTTTGACCCACAGAAACTGAGAGACTCATAAGTGCTTGTTATTTTAGGCATCTGAGTTTGGGTGTAATTTGTTATAATATCGATACAGTGACCTACCAGAGTAATGTGCTGTGCTGAAGTCAAAAAGCCATACAAAGAATTAGATGAGCATTCCCCCATTTTTCGATCAGCTTCGAAAAGGGAGGACAAGCCTTGATCCACCTCTACTATCTTTCTCATCTCAGCCAAAGGAAAACACTTACAACACTCATTCTTATTGGGGGGCACTACTGCCTACTAAATTTTTTTTAGAAATTTGCAGACATTTTGGGTTTGAATGATGTTTGGGGCCAGTGGGGGCACAGGGTCCCTAGACTCCCTGTGGAACACAGAACAACCCACATAATATGGAATCGTCACATCTGGACATTCGTGAAGGTGAGAATAAAAACAAAAGCTGTTCAAAATCATGACCTTAGAACGTCTGCTTTGCATTAAACTCAATTTTGTATAGTTTTACTACATACTTAGTTTTCCATAAATAGAACCACTTATAAGTTGATAGACGATCACACTTTTTTTCTTTTCTTTTTGCTTAGAACTTTTCTAGAGTTGTTCAAAACCACTCAATGGCAACAGTGCACCCCCCACCCATATATACTGAGTATCTGATGAGACACCTTATTAATCTGCATTTATTCCTGAAAGATTCTTGGTGATTCTACAAATAGGTGAAAGTATCTGACTACTTCTGGCACGGCCATGTACAAGCGTTACATATTGAAATAACACGTTGGTTTAAGTTACTTTCCATTTAGTCTGCATTTTAGAGTACTATATTGCGTTAGTGAAAATTATTTGTGTAAATATTTTTATATATTTTGAATTTTTTTCCATATAATAAGGAGCATTGTAAAATATGTTTTAAAGGAGGGCATCGGGTCTCATACATTAAGTGCCACTGTTCTCAATCATTACAGACGTGTTGAGAGGCGGTGGGGCAAAGCAGTGTGACAGAGCCACATTCGAATCCTGGTTCTGCCATTTGCTGTGATTTAGCAATTTTTTACCTGTTTGAGGATTAAGTTTTGTCATCTGTAAGACAAGGTAATAACAGCTACCATGCAGATTTTTGGAAGAGTTAGAGTTAATATTTTAGAGTGTTCAGCATAGTGCCTGGCCCCTTATGGGTGTACAATAACGACACATGTCATGGGAAGTCATAGCATGGCTTTTGATTCATTCTGTAATGGGCAAATCAGTGTGCTTATTCTTCTCAGGCGTGCTAGGTCAGATGCCAGTTTGATTCTGAAACTTAATAACAGTTCTGCTTAAAAATAACAAGAGATATTCGACGAGATATAAGGTATCATTTAGCTTAAGAGTATAGAAATATAGTTTCAATCAGTGGTGAACTTGAAAGTAGCACATTAAAATTATTAGCAAGCCAAGGGATCCCCAGTTTTTAAAATATAGAATAGCACTTCCAGCTGTATTTCTAATGCAGAGTGTAACTCACCCATGCCATATAAAAGCTGCAATAAAGACAATGATTTGGGGATCTATACTTCTCCAATAGTCACCGTAGACCCACCCCCTACATCCCTCCTCTCCATGAGAAGACAATGAATTTTGGCTGTAAATGTTGAGAGTTGATGTGTTTGGCGCATGCTGTCTTCTGCTCTCTCCTCGGTGTTCGCAGTGGACAGGACCACGTGCTGACTCTAGCTTACATGTGGAGTTGTGTTCTGGCCTCACCTCAGTCATCTTTGCTGCTACTCCTGGAACTCAAGCTAGCCAAAGCCAAAGTTATCACAAGCACCTGCAAAGCAATGCCAAAAGCCAGGTTTGGAGCAAGAGGCAGTAACATTAAAACTGTAATTCAGAGATATTCAACTTGCGCCCACTAGGGAGAAATCTGCTTGTTTATCTCTGTTACGGCCACCCAGAGTCTGAGGGCACAAGAACCCAGCCAGCCTGATCCAGCATACGATCATTTGCTAGAAAACCCTAAGGAGAATTCTCAGAAGGGCAGAGCAGCCCCAAATTTTCTGAAATTTAAGCTTTCTCTTAAAAGTGACCTCACATTATAAACCAAAATCTGGATTCATTTCTGTTGTGTTTTTTAGAAAAATAACATCTTCATTACCTTAGGTGGAAACATTGATAAAAGAGGGAGCTCTTCTAGTCAGTATCCATAAAAGGAAATCACAAAACCCATTACTCTATAGATATTGGTACTAAAATTGCACCCAAAAAAAGTTTTAAGAGAAAAATGAAGTTAAGAATTATCAAAATATCAGTACTTCTTTCTGTAACTGATGCATATATAAAAGATATTTAAATATAAATTATCTGGGAACCAAAATGAGAAGCTAAGAATAGCACAATAATATAAATGGTTATTGAAACCATCTGAAACTTCCTCTAGTTCCATAATATCAAGTGATGATGTGGCAGTCTTAAGTTGCTCACAGGATAAGACAGCATTAGAGAAATTTTAGTAGACGTTTTTGTAGTTCCACAAAAGGAGGTCCATGAAGACTAGAAAATGGTTTAGATAATGCAATTATTTAATCAAGAATGTCAAATACCAGCCATCACATCACCTGAGTTTTAAGTAAAGGAAGCCAGGAACTAAAAGGGATGATTTAAAAAGAGACAGTGGAAGAATAAGTGACAAAAAGAAGAGGAAAAATAATTACATATAGTCTAATGGAGATGAGTGTAGATTGAAGCTATGCAGTATTTTTTTTTTGTCTCAAAAGTTTACATATGATGTGCTGTATAATTTAAATTGAAACATACTCTTCGTCCAAATTTAAACACATTCACTATAGTTCTTCGCTTTTTCCAAGGTGGTAAGAGGCTCAACTTACATCTTTTAATTTAAGGCTCTTAGGTTCTTTTCTACATCTTACCTCTGTGTTTCCAGGTTTTATTGTATTACAATTTGATAATACATTCCACATTTTCCTTTAGCTACAGCTATTTTTTATTGTTCAGGTTTGATTCTTCAGGGGATTTCTCAAGTGTTAAGAACATCAAGTAGTAGGTTCCACATAAATGCACCTCGTATCAATACCAGGAGAAATACAAAGTGAATAAACTTCACTTCTATACAGTAGCTGATTTTCTAAAAAGTGGCCTCAGTATAAAATGTTGGTGAGTCTTCCCATTTGGAAATGGAATGATCCTAAATTTAATAACATTTTTATAACCGTAGATTTTCAGATATTGTTAAATGAAAAAGATTAACTGAATATGGTGGATGATTCCGGGTTAACCAGAAATTCCTGTGTTTCAAACCTCAGAGTAAAAATGTTTCTTCAGCACTCATGGGCTTTCCTGCCATGTTGACCTTGAGTCACCTAGTAGTAAGGAGAAGGTTTTGCTCAGCTGATCGAGGCTGCTGTTGGCCTCATCACCCAGGGCTGTAGGTTGAGATGGTGCTGGACCAGGACCTGTAACTTCTCTGAACACAATTACCCACATTCGCTGAATATTTTGTCAAGATTTTACTCAAAGTGAAAAAATTCCATGGCTATACATAAGCTGTTGGGTATTGCCTGAGTTTGGAGACATATTTTTGTTTATTTACTTTATTATTAGTTTCAAGTATATAGTACATTGGTTAGACATTACACAGCTTATAAAACGATCTCCCTGTTTGCTCTTTCTCTCCTCTGGCTCTCCGCCTAACCATGACATTAATGCTGACTGCATCCTCTCTGCCGTGTGTCCCATCCCCGTGACAGACACCTACGGTGTGTCAACTGGAATTTGACACATCAAAGATAACATAAAAAGAGTGGTTTGTCTATAACTGTTGAGTTGAAACTTAACATAAAATTTTCTGAAGATAAATAGCCCATCAAAATTATGTATACTTAATAAGATAACATGATCCTTTTCCATATATAAATGAATAATCAGGATAATAGTCTCTCCCAAAAGTCGATAAGGATAATCTCTAGCAAAAAAAATACCCTTTTCGTGCTCGCATATGTGGTAGTATAAGAACCAGTTTTAAAATTTAAAAACTAATAAGTATATGAGAAATAAGGCAAGCTTTTTTATATAAAGAATAACATATAGAGGAAAGAGTTATAAGTTAAGAGAATAAATTAAATTTATTTCTACAGAAACAAAGGTCAAATGAAGTAAAAGTAGTTTTGAGTTTTTAGCACAAGGAAAATACAACCCGTGTGTAGTAAGTAGGCACATGGGTTATTTTTTTCCTGTTCTTAAGATATTAGTGCTTTACCCCAGAGTAAAGGGAGAATATGAATCATTTTTTTGTGATTCTTGAATCACAAAAAGCTTTTTTAATATTTTGTTAAGATCATTCTGTATGTACTTACATTATTTTTTGACCAAAGCCTTTACTTAAGGACTGAAATGTTTCTAACGATGGTGAAGTGGCTCTAATGAAGTGGCCCCGTAATTTAAATTACGATATCAACATCTTCATGTAACCCAGTAACTAATATGTGTATAGTACATCCACTGCAGACACATTCTATACACTATATACACATACACATGTATATAGTATATAATGGTTCAAAAATTAGAATAACATTCAAAAGTGTTTGAATATTTGCTAAAAATATTGTAACTACTATTGTTTTAAATAACTTATTTTGTATTTTCTTAATAACACAAAAATTCTAAAATAAAACAATAGAAGACAGCATGGGAATACCTGGTATGGCAAGCAGGAAGGCCTTTCCAGGAGGCACATAGGAGTCATGTGACACAGGAATCATAAAGATGATCTGTGACTTGAACAACAGCCCGAAGCAAAAGTTTGATGCTAAGAGAAAAAAACTAAAACAAAGTAAAAAGACAAATAGCATAATTAGAGAAATATTTACAGTACACTATTTCACTGTTGAATTTTTTTTTTTTAATCTATGGCTTTTCACAGTGAAACAAACTTGTAAATGTATTTGACAACATTTCATTGACTTGTCAAAAGAATCAATGCACAGTGTAGGTGCTGGAAACATTTTTAGGGCTGTTTTCATGCTATTTTTTTTTTTTATCTAAATTCTGCAATCAATGTTTCCTGTTGTGCTTCAGCATCCTCTCTGAGCTCAAACTGTACTCTCGAAGACTTGGAGATGAGAAATGGCATCAAAACCTTGGGGACGAGAAGTGATTCAGGAGGGACCGAGTCATTTAAAAGCCAATTAGTCAGCCCTAGAATAATTCTAACCTTTGTGGCGGTTTCCAATGGAGAAAATGAAATAAATTATTCTCCACTAGTCTGCTCCATGGACAGTTTGGGAGACTGAATTGTTCTTCCCCCATTTATTACAGCAGAGAATTTCTCAGATTCCTTCCGGCTTCGAAATTCTCTGGTTCTAAGAATATCTTCATTATTATCATTACATCTCATTTTGTTTAAAGAATGTTAAATCAGTAGTTTCTTATATCTATCTTTGTGAGAAAGAGTAAAGAAAACTGGATTTAGTTTCTTCATGATTAATGCATTTGTCAAATTCTTTCCAAATAGCAAATTAATTTATTATGTTTTTTTTTATGAATGCACATTAAAATTGTGTGAACTATTGTGGTATAAAACTTAGCAGTCCTTTTTCATAAATTAGAGCTCACGGATTTAATGTTAATGAGAGGAACTATATTCAAATTCAAATTTTAATAACATGGATGGAAAGAAAATCTTAGACTTCATAAGCTTTTCCTTACACAAAATTCATGGAACTTGAACAGAAAGTCATTAAAATGTAATTTTTCTATAGTGAAGCCTGTATTAATTGCCTTGTATGAAATGCTGAAGAGTTCCTTAATAAGTGTCAGGTCCTGTGTGTCTCCAAGAAGGAGAATTCTCTATTGGTTTGTTAATTATCTCAAATCAAGGGCCCCAGGTTCAGTTTCCGATGATCACTGTCGTGCCTTTTTTTTTTAATATTCTCATCAAAACCAGAAGGAGGTATTTTTTTTTTCATTTAAATTAAGAGGTATTTTGCTTGTGTTTGTGTTGATTATACAAAGAGTACCAGTAAATTTTAATAGAATATTTTGCAACTCCCTGCGTAGATGTATGTGTGTATGCATTTATGTGTGTGGAAATTATCTTTATTAGTCAGACGAGATTTTGAGGATGACTTTAGGAATGTGTCCTTTCAACACAATTCTCTCATTCCTTTAAGATGATCTAAGTTCACTTCAATGGGATTGTGAAAGACAGTCATTTGCAAACTCACTGAATCCTTGTGTTCTTTAACATAACTATCTGCAAACCCCATTTTGTAGGAGACTTACCCTGAAGGACGTGAAAGAATCAAAACCAGTATTTTCTTTTGCTTTTTGCATTTTAATTGCAATTGTGCTTGGTTTTCACCCAGTTCAACAAGGGGAAATTTCAACTTTTTATGTTGGCTAATAAACATAAGTGATCATAGCTAATTGTACTCACATTTTCAAGGAGGAAAACTATGGAAAATAAGTTTGATTACATATATTTCATACTGGGATTTAGGATTTTTTTTGAATAAGAAAAGTACCTTGTGTTTTAATATTCATGTTTGCAATGTTTACTAAATTTAAAAGGTAGAGCCTGATTAGATTTATTGCTCTCTTAAGTCTAAAGGCTACCCATTTAAATTGAGGAGAAATCTAAAGTATAAATCTTTGACATATTCTCTCTTATTTTGATGCCATACTAACAGTCATTAAAAATCAATAAAACAATGAGACTAAAACTGAAATACATCCAAAATCTTTTTGGCTCATCATCTAAGAACCAGAGACATGCCAAGGATGAAGGAGCCCATGCTTGAGTAGGTCGGGGAGACCGCACTGCCCCTGGTAGCTCCTCGTTGCTGGATTTTGCTTTCAGAGAAAATGAACTCATGCAGGAGCGTGACTGGCTTTCTCTTAGGGACATATGTAATATTTTCCACTCACATTTTAGTTTGTATCTTGGCTTCCTTAACGTCTTCTTTCAAAATGTCAGCAGTGATTAGACGTTATGGGATAATTAATATGAACTTTTATCGTAAAGCTAATTTTGAGTGATACTAGAACAAAACACATGTCAATATGTTAAAGATGGGAAGTGTAACAGATGGCTTTTCTATATCAAAAAATACGTATTTTCTCTTTTCAGTTCACCTTTTTTTTAAAATATCAATCCAGTATAAATGTTTGAGAAAGGTTCAATAACCTGTGAGAGAAGCACCTTTTGAAGTTTGGTGGTTCCTAAAATCTTTTTCATGAAATGTGGTGTATATTCTTGCATATTAAAATATTGGCCACTTTAGGAAGTTTAGGAAATACTTTCTCATATACCTCGACTCAGGATTTGGCTGTGGCCGATTAGCTGCATCCAACTCACGTTTTAATGCCAGCTCTCCATGTTTTAAAGTCATCTTCATGTGGCATCACATACTCTGTTTCCTTCTTCCCAACTCTCCTTGTTCCAAACTTGTTAAAATTACTAAATAATCTATGTCATTCCCTAGAAATTCTAGAGATTGATTAGACATCTCTCCCTAACATTGCTTCTGCCATGTTTAATTACACATCTAAATAAAGACTGTGCTCAGAATTGGAGTGTGTGACACCTCTTCATGTCGGATCATAAACGTCAGAACATAACCTAGTCATACCACGAAGGGCACCGTAACTAGATACTGATCCAAACATTTCAGTCAAACGACCAGGCAGTTCAGCCATCTACAATTTAATTGTTGCTTTTATTTGAATTAAAATTAAATTTTATATCTAATTAGGTTTAGCTCTTGATTCAGTCCACACAAGTGGTTCCTACAAAGACATGTCATCTCCTGCAGCTCACCCAGCATTTTTTTTAGAGAGCATCATTTTTAACCTGCTGTAAAGAGTTCTGTAGAATGCAACAGAGAGTAGCATGTAGATGCTGATAGTATTTTCACTTCTGCATGCTCTTCTCAATTCGTACTTGACCAAAGACATAAAAACAAAGTGAAATGGGAACGAAATATAATTAATTAAAATCTGCAGTTTTTCATAGAGGGACTTGCTTTTGCTCTGATTATCACAATCCCAGTTTGTCAAAATGCTTTCAAGAATTGTAGTCTTATACTAAAAAAAAGCTGGGGAAATTCAATGTATTAGTCAATTATAAATAAGCCATTTATAGTTTGTCCTCTCGACATCCCCCTTTATATTGTTTTAGGGTGAGTCATAAATACATTTGCAAATAAAAATTATAATCTGCATTTCTCCAACTTTAATAAGAGAGGGTTTGGAGTAAGAATAGGAAACCAAATCTGAGAAAATAGATAGATTGATTGATAGATAGATAGATAGATAGATAGATAGATAGGGAGATAGAGAGATAGATAGATACAGATAGATAGATATAGATAGATATAGATATATTTCATATTATATATATATATGTAGTACTATACTTCTGCTGTACTTCTCTACCTTGTTTTACATAATGCCTCTAAAATATAAGTTTTTAAATTTTTTTTTTTAAAACTTTTTCTCTAATTGTGGGAACTCATCAGCCATTGGGCTGAATGTCAGTGGCAGCTGGATAGCAAACTGGCCCCTTGCCCAGACCTTAGAGTAAGACTAATTTGAAAACCCTTTACAGAATGCAGTCCAGAGCCCACTGTTCAGAAGATACTGCTCTAATCAACCATTGATCATAAGAGATTTCCTTTATTGACCTGAAAGCAAGTTTTTTTCATCTTCCTGCCAGCTAAGGCACTTACTGAGAGTAGGTAGATAACATCCAAAGTGAATATGCCTAATAAAGAGGGCAAAGCCTTCCATCTCCCTCCTCAAATGACATTCTGATTTTCTCCCCAGTTGGCCTCTGTAACAACATGTGCTAATAAGTATTTCTATCTCCATCCATCTCTCAACCCATTTTATTGCCCATGAAGGACCTATGGTTAGCAGGATGTCCCTTTCACAAATACACTTGGCAAATCACTTAGAAAAGTGGAGTTTGGGATTGTGGATCCAAGGTACGAAAATTCTCTCTGTGTCTGGAGATAAGTTGGAGTGCATGCCGGACAATGTTTATCCCCTGAGTATGACATCAGAAAACTGCAGATCTCTCAAGTCTGCTCCCTCTATGATTTACCTGCCTGTAGAGTTAAAACGGTTCCCACCAGGGCTGACTCTTTGTCACACTTCTCAATTTATAGTAGCTCAGAGGCCACTTTGATTGTTCCCAAAAGCAAAGTGGGGTAAAATAATATTTTCACTCAGAAGGGTTAGCATTTATGGGCATGCTCAGTCAGATTCTCAGAATTGCTTTAGAGAATGACAGCTTCTTTTGTGCTATCCTCTGTTAGATTAAAGGAGGTCATTTAAACAAACTACTTCTTAAAAGTCCCTGTTTTGAATTACTGGAGAGAATGTGTACTATCTGGAGTCCTGGATCACTTAGCAAACGTCGGAGGAATGGTTTGAAGTCTGTTTTGAGAAATACATTGTCTAACTCTACAGCCTTTTCCTTCAGCAGAGAAGATTAATCAAGCATCAATTTGGCTACAGACACATCTGTTTTTGTTAAAATGCCTTTGGCCATTACGTTATCTGGAGTAACTTTTGGTAAGGTCTAAGCAATTTATAATAATATTAATGGAAAAAAATCATGATTCTGTATAGCATTTGTTTCTTTCATTTTATCTAAATGGCTAGAAGTGAGGAATTACATAATTTTATCTAGTTTTTTTTTCTATGATCTGAGCATTTTTTATAAAAGACATAAATTTGCATTACTATTGGCATTTGTTAAAATAATATTTTCACTGCAGAGGTAGTCATATATTTTCAATTTATTTTAATGTTGAGTTTTTTTTTAAGTATTGATGCTGTGAACATGTGGGAGCAGAAACATCATCTTAGACAATGATAAATTATTTTTTTCCTTGATAGCTTGTCTTTTAATATTCAATATGGTATATCAGGGTTATATGATATTATAAGCTTTGTATCTGTCTCCTGTGCTCTCAAGTACTCTAATATAATACTATGGAAAGCAGTGATTCATATCACCGCCCAACACTATTTTAACCCAATTTAAAATTGTAATCTAGTTTCTCAGCTGAGCTGAAAAAAGAAAGTTACTTGTGTTTTTGTTTTGGCTCTGACTTTGCATAAATCTCCAGAGAAAGATCAGAATATGAGAGGTGAACTGATTTTTCCTTTCGGGAAGTGGTTCATTCAGGAACTGAGGGAAGCTTAGGGTGGGAATTCCAAACTTGGTTTAAAATAAGTCTCTCCAAAGACATCCAGGGAGAGCGGAATTGCAAATGCTTTGATGCCAAGCAAGTGTGGCAGGTGCTTCAATTTTTCGTTAATGTTGTACACACAGGTTGCTCCAGACACTCCCTGGCATAGTTGTTATTCTCTGGGCCATAAGCATGTTCAATCCTTAGGGAGAGGCGTGAGCCCTTTTGGAGCACAGTGGCACCATGCAGGAAAATCTCCCCTGGGTCGCCTCTTGGACAGTAGATTAACTGTAGCCAAAGGATGCTGCAGTGTTCCCTCCCCTGCCCTGCGTTATTCCCACTCTCCACTCAGTAACTTCTGTGCATCTAAGCTCAAAGGCTAGAGAAACAAAGAGGCCAGCCTATATTTCCAAATACCTTTGAAGTAGAATGACATGGACACTTCTGATCAGAAGTCACTTCCTTAGCAGCACAAAGCATCATGATACATCTTTTAATTCTCACTCAAGAAATATATATTGACCACCTCTCGTAGCCTAAGTTTGAGATATAAAGGTGAATAAAAACAATAGTTCTTGCTTTCAAGGCGCTCACGGTGGGGAAGGGTAGGCAGAGATATAAAGGCAAATTATACTGTAATGTGAAGAATTAGAAAACTAAACTTAAAGAGAATCTATGAGATTGTTCAGAAAATTCTAGATATAAGATCAAATCCCAGCCTCATCTTTGACACTGCTCGGTCTTTACTCCTCAGATATGAGGCTTACAGCCAGTTTCTGGACAGGGGATGTTGGCACCATAGAAACCACACCTAAGAGTAAGTACAAACCACACCTGCTATTACGAATGTGCTTCTCACTCCGGCAAAAGTATGTCCAGTCCTTCCCAAGTCTTTAATTAGCAAAAATAGATGCATATTTCGAGCAAGAAAGTTCTTGAACCCAACTGTCCCCTGACTTGACAGTGTCGCTTGTGGCAGCCCACTCTGCTGTCACATGAAGCATATGAGAGAGGAAACCAGCAGTGATGTCTGGGTCCTCGCTGCTGGCCTGCTGAAGAAAGGCAGCTACCGTCAGATTTGTAGAGCCAGGAGTCACCTTAGTAGTCGCCTACTTCAACTTCCTTCCAAGAGAAATCTCTCAGGGGACATTCTGAATTTCAAATCAAGAAAAGCTTAGAAGTGACAAGGTCCACTGGCTTACAGTTGTCATGGAATTTGGGGCTATTTCTTGCAAACAAACAGAATGCACAGGTTATAAGTAGCCACTGACTAGTCTTTTAGAGTCTGTAAGAAATCTCAGTCCTAGCTTTCTCCTCCCTTTCTGGGCATTCCTGTCTTCTCACGGGATCCCTTCCTCCATTATCAGTCCTCTTCTTGCTCTTCTTTCTTACTCATTCTGTTCTTCCTACCATGGTGACCTCGTTTACTCCAGAGGCAGAGACCGCTGGTTCTCCACCCAATATTCACACCCCACCTTCCCTAGTGAGAGTCGTTTCCGAGAAGCAGTGCTTGCTGATGGCATTGGAACAGTGTCCTGAGCTTTTTGGGCCCAGGGTAGTTTCAACCCTCTCATCTTCCTCTTGCCACCTAGATGTCAATGCTCCAGGAAACCATAGAAATGGTTGAAGATGGCAGAAGCATCACCAGACTGGGTCCCTGAGTGACTACACAGGACAGATGCTGCTGCCACCCCCTACACACACACACACACACACACACATGCACACACACACTCACATACAGAGGCATTCTGACACCAAGCAAGATCCCCACCTTGCACTGTATAGAATAAGAAATAAACCATTAAAGCCTGAAACTTCAAGCTTTAACTATCGCAACATCTAGTGTCACCCACCTGCACAATTACAAAGTCTGCAGGTTTCATCCTTGCAAATAACCCCCAACTCTACATCTCTGGGCTTGGCTTTATCCCTGAGCTTCACACCTGCGTATCCAACTAGACCTCTCCACCAAGATGCCCCACAAGTCATCAAACTCAGTACATCTGGAACTGAGCAGACCAACCACCGCCTTCCCACACACACTGGCTCTTCCCGTTCCTCCGTCATATACTAGTGAAAGCATTTGTCTGCACCAGCCACCCCAGCCAGAAAGCTGGGAGTTGTTCCAGACTCCTCCCTATTTTTTCATCTCCCATATTAATCTCTCCTAAATATCTGTCCTGTTTATCTCTCTTCTGTGTCCTGATTGCTGCTTTCTTATCTGGTTTCAGTAACAGTCTGACCTCCATGCTCCCACTAGAGGTGTCTCTTTGAAATAAAAATCTGATTATGCCTCTCTGTTCCTTAAAATCATTCCATGGCTCTTTCTGGCTTGCAGATTAAAAATCAATTTTCTGTTTTAGCATCTAGGGTTTTTTTCATGGACCCCCTCGGCCTTCCTCTCTTTCTTCTCACTCTTCTCCCATTTGCACCTGCGTCCCACCCATAACAAATGCCCTGGAGTTTCCCAAATATCCTTTCTTTTCATGCTGTCGATTTTGTGGTTCACTGTACCCAGAACCCATCACACCCCTCATGCCAGTGTTCTTCATCTGACTCATTCTCTCTCCTTTTTCGGACCCCAGCTCAGAGGTCATCTCCACTAGGAATCTTTGACCTCCACACCCGTCAGAGATCTCACCCCTGTCTTCCTCTCCCTCACACCTTGTGCCTACTCCATAGAATTTGTCTCTGTGCAATTATTAGCCAACCCCAGATCTCTTGCTTTGTTGCCCTAGCTGTTTCGTACTGCTCTTGGAGCTTTAGCCACGCCGCCTGCAGTATGCCCTTAGTACGTGTTTATGGTTGTAACCTGTGTTGTCATCCACTCCTGTCAGGATAGATGGACAAAATAATGCCTCCGAGTCCTGAGGGCAGTGCTTAACACTGAGACCTCTTTTAATGACTGTTAACAGAATAGTTGCTTTCTATGGTAATACATTCATTCTTATTACCACCAGCATTAATTAATGCCTTTGGCCATAACTGACCTACCAATTTTCAGTTTTGTTTTACTTTTGACTATAAGTTATGTATGTGCTAATAATTTGTACCAAAGTGGCAGTTTCCTTCTAATGGCTGTGAAGTGAGCAGAGCGCACATCAAGGGACCTGGTGTCCTGGGTTCGGGTCCCACCACTGTCACCAGCCGTGTCAGCCTGAAGTAGTCATGTGATTCCTCTGTGTCTCTTTGTGGCCATCTGTAAACGAAGGATAAAAATAGCTTCCTGACCCACTTCAACAGAATAGTCTTAAGGAACAACCTAGATAATAAATGTAAAAGCATTTTTTAGCTTTAAAAAAATGGATAAAAGTTAATCATTAGTAGTATTTCTAATAATATGTTATATTAATATAAACAGTGCTTTCTCTGTTTAATGCTGTCATTCCACTTTTTTGCCATTACCACTTTAAATTATTTTCACATTCTCTAACGAATGGGCAACACACGTAAGTTATCTTTACCTTTATGAGCAAGTTCCCAATTTTATTATCCAAGACATCCAAATAATTCTTGCTTGAGGACTTAACACTATTACCTCACCAGCAGTGTTACTCTCAATCAATATTCTCCATCTTCCTATCAAATTTTGTCCTTTAATTGGCATTCCACATGGTAAGCATACTACTTTTTGAATGAATGAATGAGTGAATGAATGCAACTAAAAGATAGAGGCAAAATCTTGACTGCCTAGTGTTTTGTCTGTCGCTTCTTTTTTAACTTCAAACTTCTCACTCGATGACGGTAGTGATGATGGTGATTGATATTTTTGAGCTCTTAGTATCAGGCGCTTTTCTAAACCCTTACATTTAATTCTAACCATCACGTGGTCAAAAGAACACATGAACTTGATCCACTACAACAGAAGCTCTATGAAGAACAGACTCTTTTATGTTTTGTCTGTCTCATTTTGTCTGCTGAATCCTTAGGGGCCAGAGCTGTGCCTGGCATACACATAGTAGCTGCTCAAGAAATAATAGTTGAATGAAGTGATTTGCGTTTCAAGCAATTTTTTGATCCTTAGGACTTTGTATTTTTCTGGACATTTAAAAATGATTCTGTATTATTATTAGTGGTAACTGTTTTATTATGGAACTGATTAACTTTGTAGAATACTTTATAAAATACTTTCACATATAATCTCATTTAATGTAAAGCAACCAATGAGATTTTACTACTAGAAATGCTAAATTATAATGTTCCTACCTAATGGAAAATAAAATATTGCTTTTATTACAAAACTGCTCATTTATTCAATGAACAGTAAGTACCTCATTTAAATTAAGGACAGTTAAGGGGTAAAATAAGGAATTATCATATATAAGATTTTAGTAACTGAAGGAAGAAAATACTAGAAAATGTTTTCCCAGTTGGTTTAGAAAGAGGGAATCGCAATTGGAAATTTATATTATGACATTAAAAGGGCTGATTCTTGTCATGTTTGTGGCTCTAAAAAAAAACAAATTTTTTAATAAACCAATAGAATTTCCTTGTATGAAATTAGAATTGATAAGATCTAAAAGAGCTTCATTTGTTAAGAACTATGAAGGTTTGCAATAAACAATGACTTGTGAGAGTCATATTTACTCAGCACATTCTAACCAATGAGGGAACCGTTCATATCAAATTTAGGGAGTACTTGGCAATGTTATAGGAAATGACATCTATGGTGCTAGAGTAGGAGTACATTTTAGAGCACTTGCACAGTGTGTCTTCAAATGAAATTTTAAAATATTGTGATGCGTTAAGGGCCAAACCAAAATTTATAGCCAGAAAAGAATTATCCTTTGTATTTAAACACTGGCATCTGTAGTTGTCATCGGTTTTTAGAAGGTGAAGGGAAATATTTCTTTAAACTTTCAGACAAATATGACTCGTCCATTTGTCATCCAGTGTCTTCAGCACTTAAAGTATTTCCATTTTTGTTCAACACCGTAACCTTTGGAGTTTTGCCTGATAATGACTTCAGTTGTGCTGGCCTTCCAACGGATAAATGAACATGGAAATGCATAGCTTCTAATTACACATCCAGTCCTAGTTGCATGTGGGAAAGGGTGGCCACACTGAGTGTTAAATTAAGTTGGCACAATAGCTGGAGTCTCTGTAACATCGAAGTTTCCCAAAGTCACTTTCTTAATCATGTGAAAGATAGCCAAGACTCTGATTGGTGGTATGCAGCTATATACAATCAGAGGGAAAACATTTAAACATCCCAGCATGGTATTTCCATTTAAATCTGATTACAGTGAAATAAAACCGTAGCCATTAAAGGTTTAGAAGAACTACAAATACAAGCCGTAAAAGAAGACAGATAGTAAATGAGGTAGTAAAACATTTCGGCGGGGCAAACAGTTTACAGCTCTCATTCAAGTCTTCCCAAAGCAGACTGAGCAATTCACGACAGACCTTGCACCGTTCCCCGAGCTCCACTTAAACCTGCAATTAACCTTTCACGCCTAATGAAGCTGTTTTCCTGGAAAATTAAAATATATAGTGGCGCCTGCTTTTACACAGACTGGGGAGGAGAGCATTTCAAAATGAATGACTTTTCTGAAGCTTTGTTTAAGTTTAAAAGGGAAGTGCTGTGCGTGTATCTAGAGTGAGAATGTTCTTTCTAAGGCAATTTCATTCGATGTGTAGTATTTTATTACTATACTTATTAATTGTTCTGAATAATTGTAAGAAAAAAACACCCAACAGTAATTTTATAATTAGGTTGTTACTGCTGGAGTCTACTAATACCATTTCACTCCCATTAGGAAAAACTGGAGTTTTTCTAAAGGTAATTAAATTCCTGATGTTTCTTCTCCTTGTGGTTTTCATTGTAAATTTAGTGGTTGGAAAAGGTATATTTGCAATTTAAAATATTTAGCTGTTAGACATTTATATTGCATTCTCTTTAGGCTATGTCTGCACGAGGTTCTTCAGAAACAAAGTTCTAAAATTTAAGGAAGAAAACTTTTTTTTCTAAGATTCTAGATAAAGGTCTGATTTTGGTGCATCTTCTACTTATTTAGGAAGTAGCTGTGGTGGCATCTAAACCAGGGACTACTAAATCGTGCCGGTGTTCTGAAGGAGCTGAGTGTGGTCCCAGGGGAGCCTGCTCCCTTCACAGACCCTGGGGGGTCCAGAGCAGCCCCTGGCGATGTTCCACTTTAGCAAGCACCAGTTGGAAATGCCAGGAGACTGTGGCAAACAGAATCAGAAAAAGGAGATGCCACTTTCTTTCTGATGAGGTTTACAATTCATATTTAAATAATCTAAATGCCATCACGTCTGGTATTTAGGAACTACAAGTGCAAAAAGGTAAAGCTTACGATAAATATTTAAAGCCCAGCATTTTTATTGAATCCACCGGCATATTTTGATGTAAACTCTGCTAGCCTGCAGCGTCTGTGCATCATCTTGACATGGTAAATGAAATTCCTTCAGACCACCAGTCTAAAATAATGAATTGTTCCCCCAGTTAATTGTATTGCTTTGATAACAAGGAACTATGCTAGGCCTAGAGAACACAATAAGTGGATTTCATCAGATGATTTGTGTGACGTTTTGAAAAATGATCTTCTGGAGTGACCCGATTTTAATGGAACTCTTAACGGCCCCCAGTATGAGCCAGTGTGCAGCATCCAACTGGGAAGAAGGACTTTCTCCCAAGGTTTGGGGAGTGTGAGGTCCTCATCAGATAACCTCTCATTGGAAAACAGCTCCCAGGCAAATCTAAACCAGGAAAAGTATTTGCCTCAAAGGGCAATACAGGGAACCTATTTCTAAGTTGCTTTTGTTTTATTGACATATATATTTTTTTAAGCCAGGAAAGATCTCAAGCTGTTTATCTCTGTTTCGCCAGTGTGGTTATAAACCAAGACTCACGAAATAACAAGCAAAGGCAATTTATTCAGAACTTGCTATAGCAAGGGGGTCGGCCATCACAGCTTGCTTACGTTTCAGCAGAGGCTTCAAGACATGCAAATGTGTGAGAACCCTGTGGAGTGGGAAAAAGAGAAGGCTTCAAGTGAGCCCTGACTGGAGGATGGTGGCTCGGGGAAGCCGAAGACAGGCCAAGTGGAAACAGGGCATCCTGTGCGGTTCGTTTGCCTTTCTCTGTTTGGTCATAAGTTGGAAGCAGGGATAAAAATGATGGAAACTGTCAGTCACTAATTAAGTCCCAGGTATCTGGGGCCCAATGTTACAAGGCTAATTATTGGAGTTCCCCAATTGCTATTAGAGATTGCAGACTGACTTCTTAAAGGCCTGACAAAGCCGGCTGGCCTCCCATGCTGGTTGGTGTAGAGACGGGCTGGTTTCCACGGCGAGTTGCTGCAGCTGTGGCTGGAGTTCTGGCTTTATATATAGGCTGACTATTGTCTATGTCTCTACCGTATATAAATGTTACATTTGGGGAGAAAGAGATGATAATATTCTCTTTTAAGGAGCTACTGATGACTTTTTTTTTTTTATCAATTAAGAAAATGAGATTTTCTACAATAAAGTATACTGAAAGGAAATGATAGAAATTAGTTTAATTCTTCTTTTTCTCTTTTTCAGTGAGTCTTCCACACACTGTCCAGGAAGATAGGGACCTTGTCTCTTGTTTGCTCTTGTCCAGGGCCTCTTATTGGTTGAAGGAGGATCTGACAATTTCTGGGTGGTGGTTTTTATTGTTTAAAGTTCTCCATAAACTAAAATATGAAGAAATGCAAGCATAGTAATAAAAACATAGCACACACAGCTATGACATTGTGCTATTTGTAATTAACTCACAGGATTTATAAAGTAGGATAACTCATGGTGTGCTACAAACTGTATGGTCAGGAAAGGGCTCAAACTGAAATCTGAATGGAAAGCTCATTTGACTCATCAAGAAGATAAGACCTGGGCAAGTGGCCCTCTGACCATCCTCTGTAAGTACACATAGCAGACACTCAAAAATCACTGACTGGAGGAATGCAAAATTCCTTACATACACATTACCATTTATGTAGAATCTGAAGATGCGCTAGATTGTTCCATTTTCATAGGAAAGGACAAATACTCATATTAAAAATAAGCATGATTTGCAATTTTATTTGTAAATCAAGAACTGAAATATGGCTTATGATTTCTTATTTTCAGGTTGAATGTGTTTTCAAGCTTACAAATCGTTAGTAACCCAAGGATACATCGTGAGAGCTAATTAGGCTCTGGACTTCATATAGCCCAAAACACGAAGATACAGTGACAGTTTCAGATTAGCATGGAATTTTCTGTGTTGGCAACTCGAACTGTTGACTTCTCTCCTGGCACTGTGTTTTCTGTAAGGAAAACAGCCTTTGCAGCCACGTGTTAATGGAAAACAATTGTTTTTTAGAGCTCCTTTGGAGTAGGCCATACAGTAGTTTAATGAATAACATGATTTCATATTTGGATGCTGTAATCATAGAAATTAGTGTAAGTGGTCTCTTTCCACATTAAAGGAGACGTATATTATTTGTCATATTTGGCTGTCTCCGGATAAAGCGGTGCCAGGAATGAAATGGCAGAAGGTTGTAAATTATGAGAGAAGTGTGCCAGGAGATCTGAGGAAACCTAAGGTCTGCCTGAACGGAACTTGTAGTTTCACAACTGTGGTCGGTGATTTTCTTTTAAATAATGTACCTCTCTCCCTTTAAGAAATAACATAATTATTTCCTACAGCAGAATAAGTATTTAAAACCTCTGTGCTGGACACTTCAGAAGTTCATATGTGCTCTTCAAAAGTCAGAAAGCAATTTTTATTCGAACCTTGACCCTTTGAACTTACATCATCTCTAAGAAATCAAGGATAACATTTAATATCCTTAAAGAGTGGGTTATTTAACAGCAACCCTTAAAAGGTAAATATGTAGGATTATCAGCTTAGTCAGTGATAACTGTCATTTTTTAATCCTTTCTCACTCTAACACCATCATATTCTTCTTCACAAACTTCTTCTGTTTTCAAATGTTCTTGAGGTTCCCTTTTCCTTAAAAAAATATATGTACTCAAATAACCATATACATCCATGTATATTTCACCTCTGACCTTGATGGTTTCCCTTTAAATCAGCATAGAATAAATTGGCCCACGGGAACTAAATGGTTGGTTCAACTCAATTCAGAGTTAAGTCCCCAAGACCTTGGAGGAGGCAGTCTGATCTTTTGGTTTAGAATGGTGATTCGCACATTTTGTTGTACTTGGTTATTATATGGGATTCAACAGAAACTGAAATGATTCATGTGTAGACATGATAAACCAGGGTATCTGGTTGAGCTTGTACAAATCTAGGAAAGTCTTTACTATCTCTATACATCTTACCAAACATTCCTTTCAATTAATGGACAAAACTATGTAACTAAACAATATTCTTTTATTAAACATGGTAGCTAGAGATAAACTTTTTGTGTTGATATTCTGCTCATAATACTAAAGATTCTTTTCTTACATTTAAGACATTTTTCAGCCCAATTTATTTAGGTTATCTTTCTTCCATATCCACTTATATATAGTACAGCTCTATCCCTGAGGTGTTTTCTTACTTCTTCTCAAAAACAATTTAAGAGAATGAAAAGATAAGCCATAGACAGGGAGAAATATTTGCAAAATACATATCTGATAAAGGATTGGTGTCCGAAATGCAAAAAAAAATCTCTTAAAATTCAACAGTAAGAAAACAAACAGCTCAATTAAAAGTGGGCAAAAGATCTGAACAGATACCTCACCAAAGAAGATATACATATGACAAAAAAAATTTAAAAGATGCTCAACATCATATGTTATTAGTGAACTGCAAATTAAAACAGCTATGAGATACAACTATACCTATTAGAATGGCTAAAACCCAAAACACCAATAACACCAAATGCTGACAGAGATGTGGTGCAACAGGAATGTTCATTCATTGCTGGAGGGAGTGCAAAAGGGCACCACCACTTTGGAAGGTAGTTTGTCAGTTCCTTTCAAAGCTGAAACATAGGCTTACCACGTGACCCAAGGATCATTCTAGATAGTCACGAATTGAAAATTTATGTTCACACAAAAACTTGCATATAGATATGTATGGCAGCTTTATTCATAATTGCCAAAAATGGAAGCAATCAGGATGCCCCTTAATGGATAAACAAACCATGGTCCATCTATACAGTGGAGTATTTATTCAGCAATAAAAAGAAATGAGCCATTGAACAACAACAAAAAAATTTGATGGAACTTAAAAGCATATTGCTAAGTGAAATAAGACAATCTTAAAAGGCTCATATTTTAATATTCCAATTATGACATCCTGCATAAGACAAAACTATGGAGGTACTTTTTAAAAATTGGTGATTACCAGAGGCTCAGGGGAGGGAGAGGGATTTGTTGGTGACGCACAGGGTTTTTAGGGCAGTGGAACTATTCTGTGGGTTACTGCAATGGTGATTATATGACATTATGCATTTGCCAAAACTCATAGAACTGTACAATGCAAAGTGTGAATCCTTCTGTAAACTATGAACCTTAGTTGGTAATCATGTGTCAGTATTGGTTCAATTTTTCTATAAACCTAAAATTGCCCTAAATTAAAAAAAATAATAATGCAATGGCTTTTGGTCCACATTAAACACACACACACACACACACACACACACACACACACAATAGTACACTGAAAGTTCCTTACACATCCAGAGCAAACTTGTGTTCAGCCATAGAAACTAAGGTGTGGCATCAAATCCACAGCTGATTGTGATATTTTGTCACACACTGAATTCGATTGTCTGAAGTCAGAGTTAACTTTGTTGGATCTTTTTTCTTCTTCTTCATGTGTGAAATTCATATGTCTAAGTTAAGAAACATATGTAAGTAAAGCACAAACAATGTGAAAACTTCCAACAAACAGCTACATGCGTGTGATAACTGAATGTAAAATGATAAAAATAAGGTGCTAAGCCACCACTGTCTCCATCCCAGAATTATCTAACCAAACAGTTAAAGGCCTTTTTCCTTCTCTTCCAGGCCTTGCCATTGCCAGTGCCCTAATAGATATTTCCCAGCAGAAGCCTTCAGATAGTAAAGACAAGACTTCGGGAATCCGAAATCGAAAGCACCACCTCTCAACACGACAAGGAACTTGTGTCTGAGAAACAGGAACTGCTCCCGGATTTTCTGTACTTGTTTGACTTTGTAAATGGCTTCCGTTTAAGACTGGTCCGTGGCCTCAGTTTTTATGGAGGCAAATCTCTGTATGGTCCCAGGACTCAAGTACATTTCCCTTCAAATGGGCAGTGACCCAAGTGGCCAAAGAGTGTTCATGAGTTTTATAAAAGTTACAGTATTGAAGGTCACGGGTGATAAAGTCAGTTTTTACGACTCTCTTAGACTTCTAGATACCATTAAATGACTCTGGAAAAGATGTATATTGTTTCTTAAATGCAGATGAAAAATACGTAATTCATATAAACCAAACTGTTTATATCCCAAGACTTTAAAGAAAGACATTTTATAAAGCCTGAATGATGAGAATTGTACAGTTTTTGCCTCATAAGCAAACTTAAATCACTTGTATATGAACAGGAAATGAACAAATTGCAATGGCTTTAAATGCTGTTTTAGCTCACTGTAAATGTAAATGAAAGATTTTGATTTAATAGGATGTAGGCAATGTATTTAAATATTTCACATGACTGCATCGTGTCCAAACTCAGTTTTGAGAATGTGACTATTTTCCACCTAACTGGAAAGCAGACCCAAATGAGTCCATTTGGATGGATGGTGTGTGCAACTTCACAGAAGGTTTATTAGGATGCCGGGTAAAGAGGACCTTCCTGTCGTCCGTGCCAACTGCCGAACTCATTTTCAGAGCTGACAGAGCATGGAGAAGCCTGTCCAGCAATCAATTTTTCTCCTCCTCCCAAACACAGCCTTCAATACCACAAACCTGAAGAGAGCTGAAATAGTTATTTTACAGTGTGCGAGCTTCTGCTCTAATATGGTAATTTTTTAATTGCCTGGGAATCATTGGATCAGACCTAAATGATGCATCCGCATGTTTAAAAGAACAGATCGTCTTCTTTTGGCCTCCCTCTCCTAGCAGCTAGATTTTTATCTTCCTTTCACAAATGTTATGAAAAGTATTTTTTAGAGGCGACACCTCCCGAGCTAAAACGTGATGCAGGTTCATGTCTGTCCATTCTTTCTCTACTACCAGTAGAGAAACAGGCAAGCATCTACAGCATTCTTATTTCTGATGTGAATATATAGTTGTCATGAGAGAAAGCCTTCAGTTTTAAAAAAAAATCAAATAAGTTCATTATTGCCCACACTCAGCCTATTCTTAATAACTCAAAACTGAATTGTGGCAGAAAGGAAAACTGATAGTTAACAGCTTTCACGTTGGAACCTAGAATCATTCCTAATCTTGGCCACAGTTCGTGATAATTCAGTAGCATCCACAGGTCTTGTTGGGCATTGTAGACGCTTCAGGGTGAGTACAGGATATATGCAGAAAACACTGACAGGACATCCAAAGCTGCTTTTATGCAATATAGTTTTGTTCAATATAAAACTCATTTAAATATAATTGATCTTTAGTACTACCTATGTGCTTTTCATGTTCTCTGGATTTCTGGAAGGTAATGATACTTCACTGTTTACAGCTAATGCATAGTTACTTGCATGTTATGGTTGTGCAGTTAGCAGGACACGACCCTATTATGATATTAAATGTTTATTTCATAATGCCATTTATACACGGTCAGCTTAATTTGATGAGGATCGAATATAACATATATCAGGAATGATCATACAATTTGTAGTTGCATTGTATATAAAAATTGCTAGGTTGCATCTAACCATGACTATTGTCATTAACAATTAGGCATTTATGAACTATAGTATATATTCCTTATGTTGGCATGATAAAGTTGCTATTTTCCATGCGTTAAAAATAAGACTAATTCTTAGAGTAATTTTATCTATAACCTGTGGGGTTTCTTTTGGAAGCGGGGAGTGTGGAGCTGGTTGTTTTACCTTCCTATGGTATTTTTCTCTCTCAGAAAAAAAAGGTAAGCAAAGTTTGTAAATGTCTCCTAAATACAATCAAGCAATTTCATTAGCTTCTTTTTGGACCCTTTAAATGTTAATTTTTCTCCTGGAAAAATAAATTGACAAAACTGGTGATTACAAAAATATAATCATTTAAAAATAAAATGATTGCCCAATTTGTTTAATTTTCTAATGATTGACATGCTTGTATAACAAAAACACAAAAAAAAATGCAGAATTGTATGTGAAATCAATTTCAGCTGTATTTTTAGAGTCTACCCAAACAGTATTACTGTGAAAGAATTGGCAAGCTTCATCCGCTTTGAATCCCATCAGGTTTTTAAAACTTGAAAATTTCAATTTTAGGGAATTATGGGATATAAAAGAATATTAAGTTAAAGTCATGCTATTCCTTACCAGAACAAATATTTTGGCTAACTTCGTGACTAATTACGCAGTGTCTTCTCAGCTTATCAAAGCTCTTTACTGGCAATAAAATTCTTCATTCTCAGGTAAAATGGACTGAAAAGACCTCAGGGATAATCACTTTGTGTTATGTTATTTTTTCCCTCCAATCATGACGACTTTAAATTTAAATACTTTCTTTCTTTTTCAACCAAACTCACAGTATGCAGATACTCTTTAAGAAGTTATTAATTAATGACTGATTCTCTTGAAAACTTATCTTCATGGGATTCTGTACATATCAGCCTAGAACAACTTTGAAAATTTCTTTACATTTTAGGATGTATTATTCCTCCAAGTATGAAAAGTTTTGGTTAAACAGAACGCAGTTTTTAAGATTAAGCTGGGGACACTATCAGGACACATCTAGAGAATTCTGATTCAAAGACGGAACATGCTTACTGATTGATTTAATAAATATTAAGGAGATTGGGATTTTCATAATTGCTTGCTTTTAAATGAAAATTTTAGTGATACACGTATAAGGGAAATTTATGCCACATATTATTGTGTGTCGTTCACCAGGAAAAGCTGAAATGAGACATATTTCAATGTGCATCGCTCCTTGCTGTACTTCCCAACATCTCATTTTCTTTGGCTTCCAGTAAAACAGAGTGACCTTATGGCCATTGTCCTGCCCCACAGTCATTTGAGTGCGGGCTGGTGGACGGGCCTGAGAGCAGACGTTGGAACTAGTTTTGAGCTATATGCTGTCAGGCAAGTTTTAACCTTTGCAGCGTCAGACGTTTTATATGTGATGGCACGGAGTGGTACCCACTTTGCAGAGCGGTTGGGAGCCTAGATGAAGACAAAAATCTCCCACCGCAGGCCCGCCATGAACTGAAACTGCTATTAACGACTGAGTGGCCCATCAAGCTACTCTTTTTCTATCAACTGTTTTATGAATCCATCTTTTAATTTTTCATCCATCTTTTCACCATAGGTAAAAGCCAGGTAGGTTTTTGCAAATGAAGTTTTCATGAAAATCTTCAGTAAGTTCTTGTATTTCTAGGATGTAAAGATTTCTGAAAAACTACTTTGATCTTTTGGTCAATAGAGGGTTTGACTCTTCCAAAATACATACCATTTTAGTATTTTTAAAATTAATAAATTGCTACTTTCACATTCAAATTAGGCAAGAAAGGATCAATTTTTACATTTGATCATCATCCATCATACCTCTTCTTTTTATTGAACATAAAGTGATGATTTGAAGTTACATGAAAGGTTTAAGAAAATTAAAACTGATCAGATGAACCAAATTGATCCATATACATTTTCTTAAAAAATCAACTTTCAAAGCCCATTTGCCATTTTAGAGTGAATATAGAATTTACTTGAATATAAGAACTATCCGGCTTAGTGCAGCTTCAGGTTAAGATTCAAATGGACTGGATCGAACCCTGGATATTAATATGCTTGATTAGGATCTCGGTGATTCTTCTGGTTAGGCAAATTAGGCAAACACAGCCTTGGGCCAAAGAATGCCTTTAAGTGCTGTTAATGTTCCAATTCAAAATGCTTTAAATAATTTTCCAAGGAATATAAGCCATCTGCTTGGTGTTAAAGCAGTGTTTTCATTACAGTGTACATGTAACATTTTAGTTTTCTCAAGTTTTTTTAAATTAAGAATTAGAATCATATCAGTATATATGTAACAGGTGTACATGCCACTGTTGAAATGTGTAAAAGTTCAAACCTGCTTGAAAAAGCGAACATTTTATGCTGGCATGTGCTATTAATAGGAGTTTACTTACTGAAATGAAAACATTGAATCTTCCAACCCACACTGCCAAATGCAGTTTCTTATTTTTTCTTTTTTTTCTTTTTTTTTTTTACCTTTTTTAAAATCATACAGGAAACAGCACTCAACAGCTGAGAAAAGTCCCTGCGCCGTCTAAGACTTGGTTTTAAAATTCATGTTACTGATGTTCACATTCAAAACATACTTTCTCTCCTTCCTTTTTCGTACAATTTTCATTGGCTTTTTATATACGACTTTTTGAACAGCATGTTGAACACTTGGAATGTTCTTGAGAATGATAGCAACTCTCAAAGCCTAGTGTCCAGGATGCCATTTGTCACTGAAAGTCTCTGCCTGGTCTACGTCTCGTGTTTACATAAATTGTTCTTAGGATAAAAGTTCTGTTTCTGGGACTGTCATACTATATCTTCCTGGACCAAATCCCCTCTTGGTAGGTTTTATGCAGCACAGCTGGGGAATTTTCTAGAAAAGTCTACTTGTTTGTGGGTACCCTTTGGGTTGAGTCCCCATGTTGTCACCTGCATCCCAGCCTTGTACCAGTGCCACTGCCGTGCCAGGCCTCATTCTGGAGTTACCAAAAAAGAGCAGCCAAGGAGAAGCCCAGCACCTCTCTTCTCTCCAACCCCTACAGAAGAACAGAGCATCTGTGACCCGTCTTGAGCTCAGGGCCTCAGGCAGGCTCTCTACCCCCAGCCCGAGGCCTGAAACCAAGGTTGGGCCTGCCTGTGTTCTAGGGGACAGACCGGCAGCCTCCTCCCAGGTGGTCCCTCCACCACACCTCCCAGAGGTCAGGCCAAGGAAGAAGCTGGGATGGAGATGCCCACCTAGACCTGAGAAACATGCCCAGCACAGCCGGCCTCTCCCAGAAGCTGTCGAGAAGAAAGAGAAGCTGTGGGATGGGCCCAGATGAAGATGTGCCTGAAGGAGGTGGAGCTCAAAGTTGAATCCCGAAGCCCCTTTCACTTCCAACAAAAAGTAGCAGGCTTTCTGAACGTCCGAGCCTTGTACGTGTTCCTCTCCAGCTCTTCAATGGCAGATCAGTGGCTAACAGAAAATTTGAAGATTGTAGCTCCAAACTGATTTTTCTCTCCCCCGAAGAGGTTTCCTCCTAGAAGTCACCTGTGAGGGGCCAAAATGGGGACAGACGTTTGAACTCACAGCCCTTTCTGACGAACACACAACTTCCTGTCCAGGGGTCTTCCTCTGTTTGGCATTATGGTGCCTGGCATAAACCATTGCAGCTAGGATTTCGTGGAGCTTTACTTTCCCCAGCCCTGCTAATAAAAACAGCAAGCGTTATTTTGCTCTACAAATATGAGACTACGTTATAATTTTGGATGAGCTTTTGTACACTGCACCCCCACTCCCCAATTCTGACCTGCCTGCCTCCCAAGTCTCTCACACTTTTGTTGAAGAAATAATTCTGCCCCATTCAAGGACTGATTGTAGAGCAGTCATAATTGAACAAGAAACCAAACCTTTCAAAGACCACTGCAGAAAGGCTGTATTCTACTCAGCCTCAAAAGGTTTGATGAATTTCAATTTTGACAGAAGTGAAATTTTTACTCAGGCGAGATAGCTATTTAAGCATAAGCTTCTTTAAACCAGCTGTGTGCATGGCCAAATAGGAGATCCTGCTCTAGAAAATCCACCTAGGAAAATAACTGTAATGACCAAATTCTTATAACAGTTCTTCGTGCTTCTATAGCCCCAAAAGATAAATTTTGTGCTTTGCGGTAACGTGAATGTTCTCTTGTGCTTTGCAGTGGCATAAACATTATCTGAGAACACATTCTGTGTGGGGACACACTCAAGTCTGAATGCGAACTCCAATGTCAACTTTTTCTCATACCTTGGGCCAGTTGTCTAAACCATTTCTAAGTAAACTGAGATAAAAATGATCACCTACATCCCCCATGTGTTGGGATGGGTTTTTATCATTCAAAATGAGAAATAGATTAGTTATATGTTTTTTTTTTTTATTTTGAAAAGGTTCAACGTTAAATTCAGGAAACCACAAACAATGATTTTTCCCTCGATTTTTTTTTTTTTGGTAACACTGCAAGTGCCAAGATTTTGTTGGTTTTATTCCCAAATAATTAAATTGCAATAAAAACCAATGTCATGTGTTACCTAGTAATTCAGAGTTGAGTTGTGCTTTTCAGACTTTTTATCACGTATTTCAAATATTATCTTCTTCAACTTAAAACTGTAATTTTGCAGCAAATGCTAAAATTGTGTTGGATTTTCTTTCCCATCATCACACACCTCTCCCAATCCTTCATTGACTAGTCAGCTCATGTCCCCCAGCGGCCGACTGGCAATCTCATACCTCTACCAATACTTTAAAAATGAAAAAATAACATAAAATAGGGCTTGCTCATCTTCATTCTCTTGTGACAATGCACTTTGGCAGAAGTAATCTTTTCCTTTGTCTGAAATACGATGGCACTTAAAAGGAAGGCTGTTTAGAAGGGCACCAGTAATAATACCAGCTCAGCTTAAAACAATTTGATTTCAACCCAAAATGAATTACCTTGTAATACAAAGAGATGATGGCAAACAGCATAATCTACTTATCAGGACTATTTAATGCTTAGAGAACTCCAGGTTCATTCGAAGCTGTGAGGATACAAGAATATGGTCTCCCCAACATCCATGCGCAGATGAACTAGTTGGAAGAGAAAACACACTGAGTATGCAGTGTCCGCTCCTTGCTGATTCTGAAGTGACAGCTCCAATTTGACCTTCCAATGCAAAAGTTCAATCAGTATTGACTGTTAAAGGAAACGGCGTTTCTGTAAGGGAAACTACCAAATAACATGCTTTTGTTTCTCTGAAGTCAGTATCTGCGATGACTTTCCGAACTAGAAGTTTGCAAGGATAGATAAGGGTGTCTTGTTTGTGTTTTTATACATAATACGCAGTGTTTTAGTGACATGATATTTCTTTTCCAAGTATCCAGCAGATGGTTATGTGGCAGACTTTTTGTTACTAATTCTCGTCTTGATATTATTTATGAACCACTTACATTTTGTGTGTTAGTGTACTGAGAATTTTATTATGTCCCAAAGAATGTCCAAAGAAAGCACATGCCTTTATAGGAACTCCTTGGGAAAATAAACCCAACAATATTTTTAGTGCTTCAAAATATTATAACCATGCTTCTATCCTTTCGTATTACTTTAATACAGTTAATGATAGTCTTTCTCCTTTTTTCTTTTTGGTGCAAGTTAATTTGTGTAGATAGTCTTAATGTAGTTTTGATAATTACCCTGATAATGTAGTCTCTAAGGGATTATTTACAGTATTTGCAAAGATTATGGCAATGTCAAGTTTATCATCATGGTGGAATGTAAGAAAAGAAAAATGATTAATAACGTGTGCAAAATTTGAAGTCTCCTGTGACTCTTGGTATAAAGTTTTATTCCACTTGTAAAACTAGTCACTCATGTCACTAAAAATTAACTGCGAATTTCTCAAATTGGACCTTCACCACATTAATATCAATCTGAAATGGCAGCATTGTTCTGGTGTTTTGTGCTTTATGTTACATGAACCAGACTGTTAACTATACACTGAACCAAAAATATTCAAGGAAATAGAGGTAGCTGAATCAATTCTGTCATTTTTTTTTTCAAAGACTATTGAGAACACATAATCTAGTAGTCAGAGAGCTGGGAAAACTAGACTAAAACCAAGATTCTATTCAGTGAATGACTAAGCCTCACCATGTTTTATTTATCTTATGTAGAAAAATGAGAACACTGCTTCCTTCCTTCCGGAGCCACTGTGAGAAACAGAGAGTTTTCAGAACCTTAGTGCCATGTTACTGTCATTAGTAGAATGCTGTCCATATAGCACTGTGTATAATAAGTCTTTGGCGATATTCTTTAAATTGTCCTCACACTTAGAACAATTTGATTTCCTAAAGATTTCCCCATGGGTTAGTATTCAGTGTTTTCTAGATTTTGAAGGTGGAGGGATGTATCCTATCTCACTGACCTACATAAGATGTCATAACTATTGTATTGTTATATAAAGAAATGAATAACATGCCCTATCGTGATTTGAATTTCCATTTGTAGCTGGATTTTTTGAAGTTGAACATTCGGTGCTCTCTGTTCCACTGTTCAATGATAAAGTTACTCATCTGTATACAAGCATCTGAAATTTCATCAGGTAATTACATTAATGAAGTATGTTACACAAAGCATTAAAAATTTGTATCAGAAAGAACAGCGCACATTAATTCTCAGCCAATATTGGTATATGAAAGACCCTTTTAAAACTCTCGACAAAATAATAAACTAAAGCATTTTTCTTGCCTCCTGTTAGTCATCATCGAGATATTTTTCTCTTAGATAAACAATCGACAGTGTGTTTACTGAAGCTTGCATTGATATTCCCTACTAGTGTTTGCAACTTGAGTTTTATTCCAGCAGCTACACGAAATGAATCCACAGTACAGAGCAGACAGGCCCCTCTGGAACCTGAGATTATTTGTTCTCTCACTGTTCTAAAGGTAATTAAGGAGCATTGCATGTTTCTCAATTAATGATTTCTCATTCAACAGGGGATCTTTGATGCTAATTTGTTTTAATCAGGGCAGAGTCTGCTCAAAAACTCTAAACAATTCAGTGAAGAGGAACTAGGAATTTTTAATCAAGTGGAAGAGATTTAAATGCTATGAGGGATGCATTCATCATTTACTTCCAATTCCTGTTCATTTAACTATGTTATTCTTAGTTTAAAAACCAACGTGAGCATTAATAGAATATATTGTGTTATAGAATGTGATTTTTCCTTATATATTTTGTCTGCATATGTAATGAATGTGATTTGAAGCCTGCTAATATACAATTTTTATTTCTATAGACTATATATATCTCTAATACCCGCATTTATTATATACACTTGTAAATGATATACATGTATATGTAAAGGTATATTTATATATGTGTAGCAAAAGAATAATGGAAGATATGTTATAAATGAGCATTAGGTTTAAAACATTCTTTTCATCCCTTGGAGAAGTGACTGCCCATAATTTGAGCAGCTGAATCAAATTGCATTACATAGATGGACACACTTGGCTATGCAGCAGTAGCACCTTAAAGAGCCGTTGCCGTATGATGAGACCCTGGTTTGCATAATAAAGAATGACCGCCAGGTGACTATATCTTAGGGAAATAAATACTCAAAGCAGTTCACCTAAAACACCGCCTTTTCTAACGATCAGGTTCCGATCATCTCACGTGCTGTCTTCACATCAAGCCTGCTTAGCAGGAATTCTAATCATGTGAAAAAGAGGTAGGTTTTCTTGTTTTCCTTCCTCTAACTGATTACGGAAAAGTCTCAAGAAAAGCTTGAGAGACCAAACTCTTTACATACTTATTGGTTCACTGAACGTGGGGAAATCTACTTCGTTTTTGAGCGGGTGGTTCTCAAACCTTGGTGTGTAATCTGGAGGGTTTGTTGAAACGGCTCGCCGGGCCCGCTTCTAGGGTTTCTGGTCCAGTGGGTCTGGAACGGGGCACGAGATTTTCATTTCTAACAAGCTCTCAGGCGATGCTGGGGCTGGAGGTATGTATTGGCGACCACACTTTGAGAACTTCTGTCACAAACGTTTGAAGGCAGCACTGAGCAATGATTCTGCATTCTTCATATCGTCCAGGGCACTTTTCACAGGTTCTCTGCCAGAAAGTAGGTGAGCCTTGTGTGTCTCTGAAGTGGCCTCTGGGTGAATTTTCTAGACCAGTTGGGCAGGGACTATGTGTTGGGCTTGGGCAGTGGGAGTGACGTTTAAGTGTCTGTGTTCTAATTCACAGAGATCCCCTGGAGGGCTTTGCAGGAAATGCAAACATATGAAAACACATTTGTGAATGGGAATGATGATCTAAGTATACGTGTGCTAACGGGCTACGCCAGAAGCCAAAATGACTTGTAAAAAACTAGACCAGGATGATGTCTCTCAGTATGATCTGGGCTCTGCTGCATCTGTGTTTTCAATAAGGGCCCCAAAGAACCCAACAGACAAGTTTAGGGAACTCTATTTAAAAACTCAATTCTTTTTCTTAGAACTGTTTTTCATAATGGTGCTAAAGTTGCCTGTATAGGACTTTATAAAGCCTGTGTCTAGGGCAAGTGCCCGCACACTACACAGGCTGCCCTTGGTCACTCAGCTTTCCCTGTCATGTGGCATAATTGCAATGGTGGGCCATGAATTGGCCCAAGGTGTCGCACAGCTATATAATTATTGCACGTAGTGTGATGAGTTCAGTTGTAATTTGCTTTGATTCTGTCACTGCTGTGGCTTTTTCTAACTCCCATATCATAAGGCAGTTTGGGGATGGGGTGACTAGGCTCTCCTGCATAGGAATGAAAGGTCATTTAATTGCATTTACATTTGTCCTCGAAATTCATTAGTGAGCCTGGAATCAAACATTTAATGATGATCCTGTCTTGCAAGATGTCTTCTAAAAATTCAAATAGTTATGTGCTAGGCACTATGCATGTTATTTAAGTCTCCTACAACTAAAAAGAAAGGAAAATTAGAATCTTCATTTTACAGATAAAAAAAGAACAGGTTTAGAGCATTAACTTGCCTAAGCCCGAAAGGCAGTTACGGGAGAGAATCTAACACAGAACGCTGCCTCCCCCAGACCTACAGACAATTCATTAACACACAATGTTCAGACAACGACAGAAAAAGTTATGTCAAGAACTCCATTATTATTCACTTACCATCTTTCTAATGACAAATGTTTTTAATCAAAGGGATATTTTTTCCCTTTTCTGATGAGCAATCTGATCTTGGGGGGTCATCATGGTTCTCTCACATAAAGAAAACGAGCTCTAGGTCCACCCAGCTCCAGACGATCTCAGACTTCCAGATGCCCTTGGTCCCCTGTGCCCGTGAGTCCGCCTGGTTAATCACACAATCATTGTGCGTGTCCATGGGCTGGCTCCCAACCTAATCGTGTCATATTGTTGGATCACAAAAGTGCCGGCGATCTAATCAAAAGTGACTCTACAATTACAAGTTACATCTTGATGTGATCATAGTGTCAGTATTCCACTTTGCTGGGATTTACAAATCCCTAGACTGTAGTGGGAATGTTTGCGGAACCCCAGTGCAAAAGTCATCAAGAATGGCGGTCAGGGCCCTTGCAAGGGCTCGCTCATCCATCGTTGCTACTTAATTTGGATCATGTCACACAAACCATCCTCCTCGACTTTTGCTGTACCCTGCACTGTACCCTGCACTGTACCCTGCACTGATAGTATCTCTCTGCTGGATACTGTCTTGCACCATCACTTACCCAGCTCTTCCCCAGATTCTAAATTCCCAGAATGTATGGATTACAATAGGTACTCTAGATTTGCATCAAGTCCAATGGCATTACAAATTGCTACAAGAGGCATTACAATTCTTTCCTAGAACTCTAATGTTGTCATCATAAATACTATGTAGGCTAGGAATCTTTTCTTTGCACAGATTCCCCAAAACAGAAACTGACACAGAGCCCTTTTCAATAAAGTACATTCATAAGACTCATCCGGTTATTTCTTTTTTTCTCAGTTTTCTCATCTGTCTAGTGAAGGTCCATCTCAGGACATACTGGCTAGTTCTCTCTGAATTTTTGCTGGATGTCAATGCTTTTGTGCCTACCTGGGTTACTGTGCCTTTGATTTTTATGGAATCAGCTCTGAGAGGGTTGTTTTAGAATCTATCAGGTTAGTTCAGCTTCACAAGAAATACACATTCTTAAAATGCCACACAAATCTTCATAGGAGTGACATTTACAAGGTCAAAGTCTTCATTCTGTAATTTTGGACTCTTCTGCTTATGCTTTGGATTGGCATGTTAGAATATTGAAAGAAATGGGTATTGCAGCCTGCTCACATATTTCCTTTTTTCTTCTAACAGGGATTCTTTGAATCGTACATTAAATATTCTTTGTCCATCACCACTGAAATACTGAATTCTTATTTTATTTCTCAGCAAAGCTTAATTTCTACCCAAAGGAGAGCGTATTGTGACTTCATTGTTTCAGCTGTATGTTGAATGTTCACCGCTTCTAAAGAGACTTTATGAAATATATTCTTTCTACTCAGAAGGTAAAATGAGATGTAGAGAATTTCTAAATTATTTGGGCTTCAAAAGATTCTACATAAAGAACTGCTAGTTAACAGAAGCAGGGATGCTAATGTCCTTTAGTCTCCTAAAAAGATAATTGGAAATATTTTTGTGACAGTCAACTTTTAGAAGAAACATCACAATTATTTTATGACTATATTGAAAAGAAATCATTATTCTTCTCTGTTTAGGGCCAAAATAAAACAGTAATTCTCCATCAAGCATGGCCCTAGCAGTTTAGAAACATGCAAATTCTAGGTAACTAGCTGGTGTGTTTATGTGCAACATGTGGATATATGACCTAGATACATCTCTAAAAATTAATTTAATGGTGCTGCACCAGGCCTGGCTAATACTCTAACAAGTTTTTTCTTCTTTAATGATGAGCATAAACCCTGAGGGCATTGTGTTTGATAGAAGTGACAGCTCTGCGAGATGCTGCCTCCTCTAAGACTGAGTGTGCTGACTCAGAAAATAGAAGAATGGTGCCAGAGAGGAGGGGAGTTGTCAGACAAATCAGAAACCTTCTAGATTAAAAGTTATGTAGATAATCAGTGCCACAGGCACACTTTAACCGTATCCCAGAGGAGGTGCTGCCTTCCTTGAGATTTATTTCTTAAGTGAAAAATCAGTATAGAACCTAGAATCTGCATTATGAACTGTTCCAGGTCCTTCTCCCGTAATTGCTTGACATATTTGGAATTCCATAGCATCTGAATCAAAGGAGTTTATTTTTCCCTTCTTTCTTTTTTAACCCCTTCTCACCCCCCACCTTCTTCGCCTCAAAAAGATCCATCACGTTCCTGAAACCACACAGGACATTGTCATTTTTGTCTTTCAGATATACTTAGAAATAAAATTGCAGATTGTGTATTTCTAAGATATTGCATAATTAATTCTGATTGCAGTGAAGGAATTCGAACGAACAATTCAGCAATAAAAATAGGTATTTATGTTTATTTGCCTGGGATTTTCTTTAAAGGAGCTTAAATTACATTGAGAATTAATTAATGCTGGGTCTGATCGCTGTGATGCAGGGAGCTGAGGGAGCCTCCGTCTGATTTGGAAAATGTGTGCAGGAGAGTGGTGTACCCCAGGCATGAAATATCTAAAAGGAGGGCTGTTAGATAGTTTAGATAAAAGAGGAAATGAGACTTAAGAGGTTTAGCAGTTCAATCTCAGTATCAGAATCTTAATCATTTTCAGTTGGATTTAACCAGTTCAGGTATCGTTATACAGGAAGCGAATTTTGAGTTTGTGACTTATGAATATAAATAAAGGATGCTTGAGACTCTGTTACAAACTCAGGAATGAGAGCTAGAGGCACACTCGCCATCCGGTAGCTCTGCACTGAGACACACAGTAGTGGGAAAGTGCCACGAACTGGGGTTGAGAGAGCAATTTAAAGTTGCTTCTCACTGCGAATGACTGGTGGGTCCTTAGTCAGCTTTGGAGGTTGTGGCTGGACTCCAGTCCTCTGTGCCTTGTTCCTATTTTGCTGGATCTCTTCCTGAAGATCCTGTTTATTTTACATCAAACAAACAAATGGCTTTGTTGAATTGTGTCTTGCACAGTGGCTTGCCCAGCTCTTCCCCGGATTCTAACCAACCTCTCAGACAATAAAGTATGGTATTACCACGGCTGCCCTAGGTTCGCATCAAGTCAGATTGTATTACAAGTTGCTGTGAGACGCATTAGAATTCTTTCCTAGAACTCTATAGTGTATTCGGCTATAAATAATAGACAACCTAACAGTGTGTTAAACCATAAGGAGTTTATATTTCACTTAACAAGAAAATCCAGCAGTAAGAGTCCTGGGGTTTTGATGGCTCAAAGATGTTCCCTCCTCCCCATCCTCGGTGGATGGGCTTTTATTTTAGTGTGTTCATCTTGGTCGCAAGATGGCTCGCTCAACTCAGGGCCTCACCTCCAAAAATAACACTGTACAAAACAGGAAGGGAGAGAAGGGGGCAGTATTGCTTTCTCTTTTAGGATTCTATTGTCTTTCATCAGGAAGAAAAATCTTCCTCAGAAGCCAACTTAGCCAGTCAGTGCATCTTCTCTTAGCTTTCATTGGCTAGGACTGTGCCTACTCTGGACCAATTGCTGGCAAGGGGCAACATGAGTACCATTCAAGGGTGTGATCCAAGGAGAAGAGCATCTTCTAAGAGCTTCTTAGATTTGCACCCCAAATCTGGTAAACCTGAATCTGAATTTAACAAGAGCTCCCCTGTGTTCAAGTGGACATGAAATTACAGATGCTCTCACTTTAAACCAATGATCATTCATCTCCTGGGCATGGACGACTTGGGAAAACCAGGATTGTTTTAGCAAGATGGGTGGGAATGGCTTTTGGGTAAGCAACTATCAGTTTCTGCCAAAATATTCTAATCCCTGAGTACCTATACTGGGATTGTCATTTGTTTTGGTGACTACTACGTTTTCTCCAAATTGTTCTGAGAAAAAAAAAATGCTGGCTACTTACGTACATGCTAACCAAGGCAATGGTTTTGGTTTGTGTGAGTGGCCCTGCAGCTCTCTTCCTTGTCTGCTGGTCCTTGGATCAAATCAGTATTTGATGCTGAATGCTGATGCAAAGGGCACCTTTGTCATTCACTCCCTTTGGCAGGAAGAATCACTTCCTGAGTAAGATCTAAGCTGAAACCTATCCTGTGTCATGGTAGGCTAAATGAGAGCCCCTAAAGATATGCATGTTCTGATCTCTGAAACCTGTGCATGCTACCTTAGATGGCAAGAGAGACGTTGTAGATGTGATGAAGGCAAGGATTTTTGGATGGGAAGATTATCCTGGATATCCAGCTGGGTCCTAAATGTAACCACAGGTATCCTTGTAAGAGTAAAGCAGAAAGAGTTTTGACTTCAGAAGAAGAATAAGCAGTGTGACAACAGAAGAAAAGATTGGAGTGACATGGCTACAAGCTAAGGAATGCCATTAGCCACCAGAAGTCGTAAGAGGCAAGAACAGATTCTCTTCTAGAGCTTCCAGCAGAAACCAGCACTTCCAGCTACTTAATTTTACCTCCATAAGACTCATGTCAAACTTTTGACCTCCACCCTGAACTATAAAAAAAAAAAAAATACATTTCTGTTCTTTGAAGCCTCTAGGTTTGTGGTTAATTTTTTACAGCAGCCACAGAAAGGAATGCCTGACATTCCTGTGCCATAACTTTAAATCCAGCAATATTACCTTTTTTAAATATACCTTACAGATGGAATTATGGATTAAATTTTTATAGGACATTCAAATATTATTAAAATAAGATCCTAGTTGGGTTAGAATAAGAAATTAGACCCTAGGAAGCCTAGAGAGGCAATTACTTGTCCCTTGTAGTTGCAGGTTCTTGGTCACCATCATCATCTTGCCTGGCAGCAAAAAGGGCTTGAGGGTAAAGGGAAGGAGGGAGGGAGAGCCTGAGATTATCACCCCCCTCCCAACCACCACCACCCAACACACACGCACAGCTTGACTTGACTTCAGCAGCTCATACAGAGTAGAAAAAAAAAGAATCACAATTAGAAAGCCAACTTCACATATGCTTTCCAGATTTCATTCTATAGTGAGCCCTGTAAATTTCCCTCTTCTCCACCAAAACCATTTGACAAGACAATAAAGACTGAGAAAGGTCAAAAGCAGAAGCTCTGAGGAGACTAGACATGCCACTGACATGAATAAAAGGTGGTCATTAGCTGCCTCGAAGAGACACGAGATGGATCCGGAAAAGGCTTAAGGGGGATGGAGGTCTTATGCAAAGCAGAGACTACAGCCAAGTGGTCAGAGGCCGCAGCTCGGTCCGGGGGGGAGGCTGCACTTCTGCAAACAGTGGGGCCTGACCTTATGCACGAACAAGGAGCCACTCCTGGCGTTGGAACGTTTGTGCTGAGGGAGGCTTTTAAAGAAGCTCTTTGGACAGTGTTCATCTCAGGCCATTTGGATGGAGATGGATGAGGGTCTGAAGTGAGGCCGACTAATGTGAGGAATCATTGTTTTCACTGCTGGGAAGGAGGGGGAAGAAGCTGTCACAATCTTGCAAGCGCAGCTTCTTCTCAGAAATGAGCTCGCAGCCCTGAAGTCTGCTCCTAAACTAAACTCCGTGTGCTGCTCAACGGTGCTAATAATGCTCGGCTCACGCTTGCCACTTATTCCACCGTTGGTGAGTCACTGTGCTCCAGGGCCATCTCCCTTCCACCAGTCCTGCTGGGCCCAGAGTCTCATCCCGCATCCTGACTCCTTTGTTTAGACAGAGCCAGCTTACCTTTCGGAGCTCAGCTTCTCGTGGACATGGCTAGGCTTTGGGGAGTAAACTCTCACCAGTGGGGAAGGCTGGTTACATGACGTTTACTGGGTGGGTTTCAGCTTTTTTTTTTTTAACTTTGACATTGAAATTCTGTTATTTTTATCATCTTGGTGATGTGCCCTCCTGAATGAAACAGATCGTCATGAAAAGCAGACCTTGGCTCCTTATCGCCAGAGAAAGGGGAACCGAGCAAAATACAAAAAGGAAGAAAATACATGAATAGTACTTAGTTCTATATTTGGAGATTTCTGTGGTCCAAGGCCTAGCACTCAATAGGTTTGACAGAATATTTAGCCAATAGGCTCCTGCCCACAACCATCATCAGCCACAGCCAGAGGCCGTGACAGATGCCTCCATGGAAGACAGGGAGAATCTATAGGAGAGAGTTGGATGACGAGTCAACGGCCTTGTTCTTCTCTTTAGACTGAGACCAAAGGGCCTGTGAGGAGTGCATGTGTACACAGGTGCACTTTGGGCATCCTAAGATCTTGGCTACTGGAAGCAACCTGTGGATTGTTCAAGTCCAAGGCCAGTGGAGGACCAACTGCCTCAGCAGGCACCAATGGGTATAGGCACTGGTGGTCAGAACAAAATAGGATGGCGGCCCTCACCAGAGGTGGACAGAAAGCAGTGAGAGACAAGGAGCATCTTTCCCATTGACACGGAAGTATACATCATCCTTCCCATCACCTGCCCGCAAGAGTATAGATAGACATGGCTCAAGGGACTGAAATAACTGGAAATTCTAAAGGAGACTTTCAAGTAGCCAAGTTTTCTCAGATTCTCCCACAGTTGGAATGGAAGCTTGAGACAAAAATAGATTGAGTTAGAGGGGAAGAATTGCCCTTTTACACATGTGGCTTATGAAGTATTATACACAATATGCCAAGTTTATTCCACCTACTGCGAACTAAAATTTTACGTTAAGCTCTAGTTTCAACTCACTGTTTAAACAGAGTTTGGTTGGACATTTGACCCATTTTTATTTCTCTGTCCTTCGCAGCGGAGCTGATCTGAACTGATGTTGGCTCCGCCAAATGGTGTCATTCGCCCCAGGAACTCATTGAATATGGTTCACACATGACTAAATGTATTCATCATACAAACAGTTAGCCATCCAAAGAGAACAAACACTCATTAAGCACTCACTAGGATACCATTGTTCTAGGAATGTGCATTGTAGTATCTTACTCCATTCAGTTCCTACCAGTCACCTGTGATGTGGCCTCTGCTTTCCTCTGCTTACAGTGAAAGAAACAGCTTTGGTGGTCTGCCCCACAATGCATGGCCTGTGCTGAACTGCCTTGCCAAGTAAACTCAGAGGTCCCCTGAATAGAAGAAGATTCATACGAGACCTAAGAGTTAGAAGGTAGAAAAGGCTGGTTTTGAGCATTTTTAACTCTTGACCTTACCCTTTCCCCTCTGCCTTCATTTCCTCCTCTGAAAACCCAGCCATCAATGAGCTCTGGAGAGGGTGGAGAGCTTATGATGAAAGGGCATTTGGGCAACAGGTCCAAAAGGGACCATGGTAGTCAGTCCCAGACTACCGTTCTCTCTGGAACAGAGAAGAGGGTACAGGTGGCTTCTTGCCTGGTACTGGCAGCATCCTTAGCAGTCCCAAGAGGCGTAGAGTTTTGGAACACTGTGCTGACCCTGCCGATGTGCCCAGTCTGGTTCATCTGACCTGTGCTTCTTGGAGCATGGAGAGGCGCTATAACATAGTAGCTAAACGTGAGCTCTAGAGCCAGGTAGCCTGGGTCTCTATTCCAGATGAGCCCTCGGCAAGTCATTTAACTTCTGTGCCTCAGTTTCTTCATCTGTAAAGCAGAGATAATAACAGTATGTACTTCAAGGCATTGTGGGGCTGAGTGAGTGAGTAGTAAGTATAAGGTGTGTAGGGCAGCGTTATTGCTGTGAAGACATTGGCTGTTATTATTAAGTGGTCTTGGGACCAGCTGACAGGATTCACCAGCTCAGAAGCTGGGAATGTTTCCCTAATGAGCCAGTGCAGAGTCTAACTCACAAGCTGGTTTCCTTGTTATTCTGTAATGTCTGGTAATGTAAGACGGTCTCTTGAGTAAAATGGGATGGACCTCTAATGCATCCTTGTTTTACATCTTTGGAAATTGGGAATAGCAAGACCTCATTTGCTCTGCTACAGCCCAGGAGATAAATACTCAACAGGCTTCAGAAAACAGGCATTTTCTGGACCATCGATCTGCCACTCAGGCTAATAGAATCAAGGCAGGTGAATGGCACCATCTCGTCCAACAAGGAAGGTGAGAAGCCAACAGGTGGAGCAACTGCTCTGCACCTGGCACTAATCTCCCCTTCGCCCTCCTGCCACCTTTATGTGACATATTTTTGGCTTTTTTTTTTTTTTTTTTTTTGCATCAACAAGGAAATGAAAACCCAAAAAGCCGTGGGCTAGGATTCACACCCAGGTCTGTCTGCCTGATGGCAAAACCTTGAGCCTTTCCCCAACTTTACCTTCTTTACCATTTGAATTTGAAAGAAGTCTCTCTTTATCCTATTTTTTTCAGGGATCTGGCCCTCGGCCACTGTACACTTCACTGCCTGCTCTTTCCTGAGCCTTTTCCTCCCCTCTTTGCTCAGGACAATCCCTCATTTCTGTGTCGTGGTATTTGAGACCCCCTGTCAGCCTTCTCACTTGTCTTCTCACTCCTCCAGGAACTGCGGCAGGAAAACCTCATAAAATCACTCACCATAGTCTATCAAGTGGGTAAAATATTAGACCCCCTAGGGACATTTCATATGCCTCAACACAGGGGGTCTGCCTCTCTAGAGGCTGGGATTTAAGCTGGTAGTTGGTGGTTGAGGAAAGAATTGGAAATGAGACATAATCAGTAAATAGTGGGTTCTAAGACACTGAACAGTCTGATTAAATGGATGTCACATGGAAAATCCTAACCCCACAGATGGTCAAAGAACAAAATGCACAGTGGAGTCCAGTATACCCACAGCTTCCAACACAGAACCAGAAATCCAAGAGGAGCCATTTACAAGTAAAAGAGCAGGCATGGCGCAAGTGTCACTGACTGCCACCTCCCCTACTCATTTTAGTAATGAGATAGGTTTGGGCTCTTGAAAAATGTTTTGGTACATAAAGTCCCTTTATCATTTTCTCAGATGAACTCCCCCCGCTACCTCACTCTAGTGGCCATCATTTGCACACACACACAGCTAACCTCGGCTTGTCCTGAGGGTGCCAGCAGCTTGCTCTGTGATCATAGATCAGTTACATCTGCTGAGCGAGTGTAGCTGTCTGATTAGGGATCAGTTACCTCTTCTTTCGTGTTCTCCTCTGCAAGATGGGAGTCTTGGGGAGAGCTGAGGCCACTCTCAGTTCCGACACACTGTGATGCTCTAATTATAGGGGATGGGTGGAACTCTAGTGTCTTCACGTGATTGGGCTGTTAAAAGAAAATATCATCAATGGAGTGGCTTATAAACAACAGAAATTTATTTCTCACGTTCTGGAGACTGGGAATTCTAAGACTGTGGCCCTGGTGGATTTGATGTCTGGGGAAAGCCTGCTTCCTACATGGCTACCTTTTTTCTGTAACTTTAGATGGTGGAAGGGACCAGCTAGCTCTCTGGGGTCTCCCTCACAAGGACACTATTTCCAATCATGAGGGCCCCACCCCCATGGACTAAGCACCTCCCCAAAGCCCCACCTCCTAACACTATCACCTGGGCGGTTAGGATTTCAACATGTGACTTCTAGGGTGACACAAAATTCAGACTATAACACCTGACAAGGAGAAGATTGTGATGTCAGCCTTGAGCGAGTGCAGTCAGTCTAAGTGATCATTAGAGTGAAGGGCTGAGTAGGAGAAATAGCATGCTCCATTTCTACGTCCTTTCTATCAATCCCTGCACCCCTGCACATCCTAAAAAGGAAAACTGACATACTGACTGCCTAGTATGCACCAGAGCCTTTTCACTCCTACATCCCAGTCTTTGGAGATGTTCGATGCTGGTCCCCCACACTGCGGGTGGATGTCTAGAAAGTTCCTTGGGTTGTTCTCACCTGGGGTTGCCCTATGTGCACCCCACATGCTCAGGCTCTTTCCTCCTCCCTCCCACGGCCATTCCTCCTGCCTCCCCCGGCCCTGTCTGCTGAAATGCTGCTGGTCTTTTAAGGTCCCCTCAAAAACCTCACAGTATATTTGCCGACAACACCCTCAAGACCAGTGCTTGCTTCCTTTGGTCTGTGTGCCTGTATGATTTGATTTGAACTTGTACTACACCAGTTCGCTGAGAAACGTTCTTCTCCCCCAGAGCTCCTCGGGCAGTCTACAGAATAGGCCCTGGGTCTCTGGCTGAAGCCACATCCCTCAGCACAGAGAGCAGGGGTCACAGTTCAGGACAGGCCAGAGCCCAGCGGGCTGGTTCAAAGCCGGGTCGTGCTGCTTCCTGGCCCCGTGACATTGGTCAAGTCACTTGATCTTCTACACTTCATTGTAAGATTAGGAAATTAGGAGGTTGTCATCTCCGCTGATGGTTTTGGGATGATGATGCTGTAAATTAATGCCAGGAATGCGTAAGCCTTAATCACAGCTATCATCCATCAGCATCTCACATCAACGTGCCCCTTATCCTGGAATCCAGCATCTAGCACAGTGCCTAGCACATAGTGGTCACTCAACATTGTTCTGAGAGAATGAAAGAATGAACCGGAGCACCCAAATAAGAACTCTGGGAGACTGAGATCAGGGCCTTTTCAGGGAAATGCACCTTGCACCCCTTTCTTTAGTCCCAGTCCAACTCTAACTTGGCTGGAAGGAATTCTTACCACCCAGTTTTGTTGACCGGGATGTCATGTAAATTACTAGTTTGTTTCACCTCATATTGGATTCGAAGTCAGTTTTGCACATCCACGAATCCCTTCACCCATTGGCATGTGGCATGTTCACTGAGTTTCCACTACATGCCAAGTCCTTTTCTAGGCACTAAGGATATAGCAGTGAACAGAACGGACAAAAATCTCTCCACGCATGGGGCTGGCATCTTAGTAGAAAGCGACAGACAATAAATACAGGTAACTAAATAATATAGTATAATAGCAGGTGATGGGGATTACAGAGGAGAACCAAAGCGGAGGGAGGAGAGTGTCATCAGCAAGAGGTGTGCTGCAAAGGTAGCATTCAAGCAAAAAGCAAAATAATCGAGAAGCAAGGCTTTCTGTCTGGAGGAAGAATATTCCAGGAAAAGGGACAGTCAGGCCAAAGGCCCTGAGGTGAGCATGCACCTGGCTTGCTAGAGCCTGGTGCATGCAGAGTTCAGTGAGTCAGGAGAGAGGATAAGAGGGGTCTCATCAAGCAGGGATGAGCTGCCCCAGTGACACCTTGGTTTTGACTCTGACTAAAATGGGGCCATTGGAAGGTTTTGTACAAAGCAGTAATATGATCTGACTTGCTCTCCACCGTATCAGTGATATTTGTGATAGAGATATCAAGAAATTAGTCTTATTGTACTCTCAATCAAATCTTATAAAGCAGTTGGCCTCAAAAACTGCCATCAAAAATACTATATAGAGTACAAATACCCAAATTATGCAGTGAAAAGAAATGTGTAGAAATTGTACTATTAGTACCAATTTTCTTTTACAACCCTGAACGGCTCTAAAAAGTACTTGTTTCATATACACAGGTCCACAGAACTGAGAATTTGTACCAAATATTCTGTGCCCACTGCATATGAGCAGCCGCAGACATTCTTATTGTCTTCGTTACTATTTTTAAATCTTTATACAATTATCTCAAAGGTTTTATACTCTGTTGAAACACACACACACACACACACACACACACACACACACACACACACAGAATTCATCAGGGTACAGCTTGATAAAATTTCTCAAAGCAAGCATGCCTCTTTAACCAGAACCAGACAGAGAACCATGTTCCAGCATCCCCAGAGCCCACCTGTGGTCTTCCTAATGCTACTCTACCCCCTGCCAGGGGTGATTCCACCTGCATAGACTCCTCCGGCCTATCTTCAATCTTTGTTTGAGTGGATGGAGAAGTACATTCTCTCTTGTGTCTGGTGTATCAATGCTATGTTTGTGAGATGTGTCTGTGTTGTGTGAATGGATATAGGTGATTCGTTCTCCTTGCTGTGGCATAGTGTGCATGGGCCATAAAGCAGTCATTCGTTCTGTCATTAGTGGGCTCTTTCAGGCCCTTCCAAATAGTGCTGCTTTAAGCATTCTTGCATGCCCTCTGGGGAACGTACGGCCCCATTTTGAGGTGACATCATAAAGTATACAGTCAGCTTTATTTCTGAAGTATAGTTTCAGGAAAACACTCTGGTTCACTATGTTAAAAACAGATTCAAGAAGGAGAAGGGAGCAAAGGTGGACAGAAAAAAGCCAGTGAGAAGGCTTAGGGGACAATCCGGTAGATATGAGTGTGGCTTGGAACACGATGGAAGCAGCCAGGGTGTTGGAGAACGGGTGTATTTTAATGGTTCCTCACTAAAGAGCAGTGGTCTTGCTGCTGATCAGTAGTCAGCACTGGCTTGTCACTGCAAGAGAGGCACTGGGTCAGGTGGGCACAGAAAAACATTTCATGGCGTTGCCTTGATGTCCCTCTGGGCTTCTAAATGCCCGATCAAGTCACACTCCTTGACGTGGTAGCTGCAACAACTATGATTACTATGTGGACCAAAGAAACACCCCCAGAACTCTCTGGATGGCCCGTGGTAGACGATAAAGCAAGATTATAGAGGAGCTTTTTAAATGGGTTTCTTCCGAGAGAGCCTTCTGCTCACGGTGACATGATTGCCATTAGGAGTTACAAAGATTAGTTTATAAGATTCTTTGCTCATGTCTCAAAGAAACTGACCTACACCTTGTCCATGTGTAGCTTGTTTTTTGAGCATTTCCTAAAAGCAACCCAAATTTACTGTGGTCTAAAATTCTTGGCCCTTTATATGGCTCTGGTGATTCTTCCTACACACAAACTAATAGTTCACTTTACCATCTTGATGGTTGAGTATCCAACTTCCTCCTCACGTCCTCACAAGAATTCAAGTTCACGGGCATCCAATAGGACAAACGTGGAGCAATCTCAAGCTCTCCCACCTCCACGCTGCTTCCAGCACTTGGACTCGTGTCTCTCCACTTCAGGTTTTATGAGAAAGATTCCTCCCTCTTTGTAGACCATAATTTTTATATAACTTTCTGGATTCTTCTGAAAGCATTGACCTTAGGACAGCACTTGATTTCATTATTTCATCCCCAACAACCCTTTTTTTGTGTTAACAGAACTATTTTTCAACTGGTTTCTCTTTCACATAAGACAAGACCTTTTTTTTCCAAGTAAACAGGGTTACCTACACCTGCTTAACTCAATCAATAAACAAATGTGTGACCAGTATCCTTCAAATAAATAGCCTATACCACTTGACTGCCAACACAAGTGACATCTTTGAACTAAATCTAATAGAGAAAGATTGGAATAACTGATTCCTGTGTGTGTGTTTTTTCCTTTCTTCAGATAAGATGAAACTTGAGACTTCAGAAACCCCATCATTGATTTTTAGTCTTTTATCCTCCATGAAAGTAGCCCCCTTGTTCCAGCTTTAGCAAATAGCTAACAGGTTTTGCTTCTATATATAGCCTTGCATATGCTCTCTCTCCCCTCCCTTGGGTTCAGGGTGGCGCAGTCCCTGGTGATGCCAGACAGGTAAAAAAACTGGCCTCAGAAATGTTGGGTCCCTGGTCACCTCTTAGAACACAGCAGACTTGGGGGCAGCAAGCTAGAAAGAATGCACACAGTTTCTGCTAAGTACAGGCTGTTAAAAAGTAGTGAAGAGTGGCATTCAATGGATTTAAACAGATAGATAATTTGCACCAAAAGATGGGGACATATTCGACATGGGCATTGACAAATGGACTCACAGCACACCCAGGGCAATGATTGGAAGAGGAGCCCAAGAGTTTATCCTTCACATGGACCATTCATCCGAGTCCGCTTCTGATAAACTGTTCCTTCTCCCAGGATCCTTCCAAGACTCCGGCTCCTCCCCAGGACCCCTGCAAAAGAGCCGCTAATTATTCCATCTGACCCTGGAGCATCTCTAAAGAAGTCAGCCAGGGGGCTTGCTGTCTCTGTCCCCTTCCCCCAGCATCCTCCCTCAATTTGATGATTGCTGAGCACCTACTAAGGAGTCAGAACTATACGCGGAGTTGTGGAGAAGAGGAAATCACAGCTTTATGCTTTTTATGACTTAATGGTAGAAACCGCTATCTACCCTGCAATATGATCAAAGCCCTGTGAAGAAATAATCAGAGAAATAAATATTTGCATGACCCTTACCCCCTGATTGCCTGCTTTGTTGCCCCCATCTGAACCACCTTCCTCTGCTCCCATGGGGAGAGGCCAGCTCTCCGAGAATGAGGAGTAGTGTGAGGCTTTCCAGTTCTTTCTACAGATCTTGTCTGCTGCGAAAGAATGGGGAGCCCAGAAAAAAGAAAGCCTACAGGAGGCTCTGTCTAAGACAGCCAGAATCTCCCCTACTCTTAGCCACTGCCTGTGAGAAGGGAGGCCTGTTAGAGTAAACATTTCTCTATCCCAAATTGTACCCATTTTGGAAACTCTCCCCAGACCATGCCTCTCTCTGGGAAAAGGGATTTATAAACCCTTGGTCTGAAGTGGCTCTGAGTGCATCTCAGCTCAAGCACTTTCAAAAGGCCCTTCTGGAAGGCAATGTTCAAAAATCAGATCTGCAGAATCAAAAAAAGCTGATGCCCTGGGTGGGACGGGCTCGGTTCTGGTCTCCCTGGGATCCACATCTCAGAAAGGCCCATGGGGCACCCCAGAGTTCAACAGGGGCTTACGCTACGTCAAATGATAAAAACTAACAACATGACACAACTTGCAATGTCTGCATCACTATGTGTGAAGGTGGTTGTGTGTGAGTGTGTGTGTGACTACAGTGTCAGATTCATTTTCTTTAAAAATGTCTGATTGTTGTTTAGTCAGCAAGCAGTTGTTTAGAACCCCCCTTTCATCTCAGATTAAGTATTTAGTGTTTTGCAAACTAATATTTGAAGATACTCCTTAGCAGTGCTCTGATTCTTTTGTAACGTGACCCATTTCACTGTTGAAAAAAACAGCTGTTTGGTGCTATTGTTAGAATGAGTTAAGTGGGTGCTACAGGGAGAAAGTACTCCACTTAACTCCGCTCCCACCCTGAGACTTGATCCCATAGGATGACTCAGTTCAAGGGTACTTGAGCATTTTTAGGACATCAGTGGTCTGTGGAAGAGCCTGTGGATTTGTGTCTCGACTTCTCTCAATGGTTGACACAGCCAATCTCCACATTTCACGCATCAGTAAACACAGGGCAACTCACAGGGTTTGAGCTCAGGCAGCATTTGACAAATAGGAGTGTTTATTATTCCAACTACACATACCAGCAGACATCCCAGACACACAAATACAGGTTGAAATCGGGAAAACAATGGACAGAAATGTTTTGCGATATTTGAAGCAACTATTCCTATTGCTTAAGAATTTTGGTTCTGTTTTGGGAGAAAGAGTTTTTGTTTGTTTTTTAATAAGGTTTGTTTTATTTCTATTCTCTTAGCTGCCTATTTAATTAAATTTTTATTTGGAAACTCTATGTGTAGGACACATTCCAGGTTTCTATGAGGAATATAAAATGGTTAAGTTATGGACAATGAATCGATGGATGGATGGATGACAAATGGTTGGATAGAATGATGGATGGATGGATGGATGGATGGATGGATGGATGGATGGATGGATGGACACTGAATCCCTGGAATATGCAGGTGTTGGGCCAGAGACCTTCACATTTCCTCCTTTCTTCTGCCACTTCTCATGAAGCATCTTAACAGAAGAGGAAACAGGGGTACTCAGAATTACTAAGTGAGTGGTAAAGATGGAGTCTGATCTCAGCTTAGAGAGCTGTGAGGAACAGTGAGCTCTTGGACTTGGGTAGAATTAGACTTCATTCCGTTCTCCTCTCGTCCTGCCTGCTGGGGGAAGGGACCCTGCACAGCTGGGCTGCTGAGCTCCGAGGTGCTGCAGGAGGGAGCAGCAGGTGCATGCAACGAAGGAGTCCCACACCATCTTTCTCTCCAGCTGAGTTTTTCCCCTGGAGCTTCCAAATGATATTCTGATCCCTGACACCTTCCATCTCCTGCATCGGTAATGATGGGCCTCCGTGCCCTGAGCTGCTTCTCTGCCAGTTTCCCTGATCCAGCACTTTTTCCTCGGTGCATTATTTTCCCCCAGATTTTCAAATTCCCCATGGATGATAATCAGACAGCAAGCTCCGCACACTTGGCAAGTTTTGAGTTTTAATAAAAAATCAAGTTTATTCCTGTGAAGACTTCTTTCTTTCCCCATGAATTCTCCTAACAAATGCAGTTTTTGCTCAACTCAGGCTTTTTCTTGAGTTGTTTTCGTAGCATTGTCTCTGTCCCCAGATTCTTTCTGCTCTCATGAGCCTGGAGGCTGTGCTGTGGCTCTGGTTTTGGCAGTCCCCAGTCCTGGGGGAGACTTGTGTTAGCCCCCTTCTGCTTTTTAGTCCCACTGTGTCCAAAGTGATTTATAACATCGAGGATAAATGGAGAAAGAAGGAGGAAATGATCCCTGCCTGATGAGGGCTGTCTCAAGCCCAGGGTCCATGTACAAGCTACTTTAATGTCACGAGCAATAAAACAATGGTCATAGTCAACAGCTGTGGGTACAGCATCTGCGTCCCCAGTTCTGTCCTGAGGTCCACCTTTGCAGGGACCACTCCCTGTTGCTATTACACAGATGCAGGGAAGATCAAGTTCACAGAGAAGCCATGGCCCCTTCCAGCCATGGCAACGGCTAAACCCACTTTCTTGCTTTTGTTCCCTTCCCGTCAGTGAGGTTCTGAGAAAAAGTGATGGTTAAGAGGTAGCAAGAAGGGGTAAAAGCCTGGGAATGCCTGCCTGTGGCTGGGGATTCAGAGGGAATGGGAAATGTGACATAGGAAGGAGGCTACAGATGTCACTTCGAGAAAGGCTCATAATCTCATCATCTTTACAGTGAGCTAGAGTAAGGACTAGAAATCACATCCGTTGGAATGGGAGGCACTGGGTTAGACTGGTTGAGAGCCCAGGTAGTTTTGGAGTCAGACCCTAGTTCAGGTTCCAGTTCTGTGTTCACTAGCCTATGACCACAGGAATGTTTCTTAACCTCTCTGAGCCTCAATTTCTACCTTCGTACAAAGGAGACAGTGCCCACTGCTCAGGTTCATTCTAAGGGGTACACGACATAATGTGTACTAGTAGTTAGCACAGAGACCGGTGAAGAGTGATGCGCTGTCTGCTATTATTTTTAATTACTGTTATTCATTTCAATACAGGATGGTCCTTAGTTACTCTGTGACAGCAGAGACAGCATCAGATAGGCCCAGCTCTGGGCTGAGATGGCTGTGGATCCTTGGACAAATGATGGATCTCTCCAAGTCTCAATTTCCTCTTCCAAAACGTTTACCTCTCAGGAGTACTGCTGCAAGGATAAAAGTGAGGGATGCCGTGGGTGCTCACAGCAGCGCCAACATACAGTGACGGCCCCCTCGGCATTCTGCTGTCAGGGTGGCTCTTTAATTACCATTACAAGGCCCGAGCTTGGGGACTTTCAAGCTACCCCCACCCCAGGGTTCAAAAGCCCATTGTGTGTGGTGGTCAGCCCCAGAGTGGGGACAGGTGTAGAAATCACAGGGCGCACAGATGCATGTTTGGACTAAATGTGGGAAATAGCTTTCTTTAATTAAATTTCATTCTTTTGGAGAAAGTATATTCACATCATTCAAAAATGGAAGGGAAACCACAAAACGGTACAGCAGATGCGTACAGCAGCTTGTCTTGTAGCTGCCGAAACTTAGAAGCAACAAAGATGTCCTTTAGTCAGCGAGTGGATAAACAAACTGTTGTTCATCCAGACAATAGAATAGTTTCGAAACTAAAGAGGAATGAGGTTCCAAGCCATGAAAAGAACAGGAAGAAGCTTAAATGCGTATGACTACATGAAAGAAGCCAATCTGAAAAGGCTACGTACTGGGTGATTCCAACGATATGACATTCTGGAAAAGCCAAATATATGGGGACAGTAAAAAGATCAGGGTTGTCAGAGATTGGGGTGGGGGAGGGATGAACAGGTGGAGCACAGGTTTTTTAGGGCAGTGAAACCACTCTATATGATACTATAATGGTGGACACGTGTCATTTGTCCCAGTCCACAGAATGTACAACACCAAGAATGAACCCTGGTGTATAGTATGGACTCTGGGTGAGTGTGATGAAACAAATGTACCTCTCTGGTGGGGGACGTTGGTAATGGGGGAGGAAGGGAGCACATGGGAAAATCTCTATAGCATCCTCTCAATTTTGCTGTGAACCTAAAACTGCTCTAACGAAGTCTTTTTTAAAGCAGTCAAAGGCTATGTGAAGGGATGCACAGACACATATTGGTCATCCATCACACCTCACCTGCCATACCCACATTTACTTTATTATTTTATTGAGAATTTACAGTGTTTCTTCATGCAAATATAATCAAATATGAATATGCATTATTTTCCTTCTCCACCCCCCACAAAATGTAGCATACTATATACAGTTTTATACATTGTGTGCTTTATTTTTTTCTCCTTAAAATATATGATGAAGGTGTCCCCATGTCAGTACAGGTTCTCGGTCCTTTGCTCATGCATGTGGCAGATCTACCTTGTGGATGTGCCATGACTTTCTTCTCCCTCGATTGACTCTTTAGCCGTTTCTAGTCTTTTATGACTACAAACACCACTTCCTTGAACAACCTTGAGTGTATTTATGAGTTTGTAGATATATGGCACATGGGAAGGATATAGACCCAGAGGTGAAATGGATAAATCATAAGTTAAATTATGATTTCGATAGATGTTACCAGATTGTCTGGCACAGGGATCACACCGTTTTTGCATTTGCATCAGAAATGCTGAAGAATGCCTATTTGCCACATGGAAAATGCTAGAAGGTTTTAGGATCTTGCCGGGCAACCAGAGGAGACATGGTATCAGTAGCATGGTTTTAATTTCTCTCTCTTTTATGTACGCAGCTGAGTGTCTTCTCATCGGCGTACAGATCATTTGTATTTCTTTTCCTGTTTGGTCATGAATCTTCTCCATTTCCCTGTCGAGTGGTTGTCCTTTCTAGTCTCGATGTCAACAAGTTGTTTTTATATTATGAAAATCAGTCCTCTCCCATCAGAGCGGGAGGGAGGAGAGCTGCCTGTTAGCAGACATGTTGGTAGGGCTGCAGCAGGACCTGGGGGCTAGAGAGGCAGGTGTCATTAAGGTTGTGAATAACCGAACAGCCCATGTGTCAAGGCTCCGCTCGGATCTGACCTCTTGCCTAGAAGATTCCCCAGATCTGCCCAGTTAGATTCATTCCGCCAGGGCCCAGCTCTGTGGGCGTCACAGTCTGCCTTGTGTTGGCGAGTGGTGGGAAAACGTAGGAGAAGGAGTGTTGGGGCCGGGGGTCCTGGGGGGCAGTGCTGTGGTAGTTTACCTTGGTCATGCCCCTCCCCCAACCTGGGCCTCACTTTGCATATCCGGACAATGGAAGAATTAGACTAGATTATTGTCCAGCAGAATCACCTGGGGAACTTTTTAACGTCACACCTGCCAGGTCCCAACCTCAGATCTGACTGGCTCCAAGGGGCTGCCTGTGTATTTTCACGTGTGTCCCTTTGTTGGGACCAATTGGTGAAAACAATGACCGTTGGGACCCCGCCCCATCCAGATGCTGGGTCAGTGTGCCTCTCCTGCCCAAGGCTGTCAACTCCCAGGAGCTTGTCTCTTCCCAGGCCTGTCCTCAACACCTAGTCGGTATTCAGGAAATATTCATGGAATCAAACAGATGAAGTCGTCTTCTTCTTAAGTCTCATTTTCATGTCTCTGCTACTTATGAAAATCCATCGGTGGGAATGAGCAATTTCTAACTTCTAAACTGTGTGGATTTGATCCATTTATGACACAAAGTTAATTTAGCCCAAGTTAATCACCGTGAAGCCATTAGCCATTTGGAATCTTTCTCCAATGGGACGAGAGGTGATGCATTTACAACATGTGAGCTTTATGAATAATTGTTTCCTCTTCCATGCTGAGCTTGTATTTTCTTGATGAAAAAATCCATGTTTTTTTTTTTTTTTTTCCCACCTGACTTGAGGCTACAGTTCTGACTTGGAGCCTTCCCAGCCAGCCCTCACTTTAATAACCCTGGCTTTGTTGACCTTTCATCACTGCTTTCTTACTCATGCCCCTTGACGGGATACAAAAAGCCAGAGCATGTGTCCAGCAAATGGCCTCCAAGGAGGCCTGGCTTGTGGGCTCACTGACTGCATTTGCTAGAGCTTTCCCCTTATAAATGCTCCCACACAAACAGCCGGCAGCCCTGGTGCTTAGGGAAGCCGTGGGTGCTGAGCTGGTACATCAGCCCAATTACAGGGGCACATCCGGCAGGCGCTACACTGTGGGTGAGAGCCCACGGCCCTTGCAGTGTAATTGGTGCCCTGGCAGCTGATGAATTTGTTTTAGCCTTGATCGGCCCGAGGGCGATACCTGGACCCCAGCTTTCTCCCCTAAAGTGATGTGTGTGGCTTTGCAGTTGGAGAGGGCACAGACTGCTTCTGCGGGGCTCTTTGCGTGAGGAGTAGAGAGCCCCAGTGTCTGGCACTTGCCCTGTCAGAGGCATGCAGCAGAGACCACCCGCCTGCCACGCACTTCACCTCGGGCTCGCTGGGTTATTTGGCATGCGGTGTACCTATGATGACAAAAAGCGCGTTTCTTTTTTAATTCCCGGCCTCAACCAAATGTTTTCCCATGATATTTCTCTGCCATAAATCACCTTCAGGAATAAAGCACGTGTACACAAACATTTACCAGTCAGCCTTTCCTTTACGGTTTTGTAGTAAAATTAATGACAGTGTTTTCTCCACCCACTGCCCCGTTAGTGGGTGTAAAGAACAGCAGATGGGAAATCAGAGGATGAGCTGTGGCCCCATGTACTGTGTGACCTTGATGTTGATATTTGACCTCTTCCAGCCTCTGTTTACTCATGGGAAATGGGGAAATGGGAATAATAGTACCTATCCTGTCTCTCTCACTAGTAATTATGAAAATTGAATGAAAGTGACATCATCTGCGACGGCTGACATCATCCAAATGCATAGTGTTACTAATTTCACTACTTGAACAGGGTGGGTTTTTTTTTTTTTTGGCTCATGTCTGGTGGACGATTTTTTTATCCGCCACAGAAAGGTTCTTCAGAGCTGTCTCTGGCAGCAGAAGTGAAGCTCACCTTTGTCATCTGTCACCATTTGTCATATTTCCTAAAGAAGATCTCTGTAGATCATGCACCAATTTGTTGGGGGCAGTTATCCATCAAGACAGACCCTGGACCATTCATCTTCAGACCTGGCAGTTGCTGCCGACCCAAAGCAGACGCTGCTCTGAAGGGGTGAGAAATGACAGAAGCAGCTCCTCTGAGAGGAAGCCACATGCTCTGTGACTCATGATATGTGCATTTTGGGGAAGAAATTCCCAAAGAGAGCAGGTAGGTTTGAGATTATTGTCCCTACACTCTCTATCCTGTTCCATATATCTCTTACCCAAGTCTAGTACCCAAGAAGGAAGGAATAGTCTCAGGAAAATGGTCCTATTTCCAGATATCTTAAATGCTGACATTATCGTTATTATTCAGTTCACAGAACTTCTGGAAGGCTCAGGTGAGGCTGTTGTGGCCACTCAGACTTTGAGTAATTAGACGTCATTTGTGCAGTGAATGCTGGAGTGTGCGCTCAGGTGCAGGAGTCAGATGGTGAACGAGCCAGACAGAGCCTGTTCCAGAAACATGATGGTCTAGGAGGAGGACAAGATGACAAGTAACAGGCAATTCATGCATAACGTGACATGGAGATGTGGGGGGCTTTCGGAGCATCTGGATGAAGCTACTAATCTAGGTGTGGAGACTCAGGGAAGCTGATGGCATGTCAGGCAGGGCCAGATGGGAGGGCTGCGGGGGTGAGGAGGGTTCAAGGCAAATGGAAAGTAGGGTGGGGGGCCCAAAGTGGAGGGAGGTGTGCTACATTAGAGCGGGGCTTCCCAAAGCATCCGAAACTTGTTAGAAATGCAAATTCAGGATCAGAACCTCTGTGGATGGAGCTCAGAAGGCTGTGTTTTAACAAGCACTCAGGTGATCCTGATGCACATCCCAGTCTGGGAAGCACTGTGTTGGAGGAACTGGAAAGCATTCAGCCCAGGGCGTAGCCCAGCCCAGCCTCTTCTCTCCTAGAAGAGGCATTACCACCGTCTCTGCCTCTGTGATGAGGCCACTTCTTGCACCCTGCGCTCCTGTAGTTTCTCAAGATACTGCCCCTTCCTGCCATGGTCAACCATGGTGCTGTAATCTGAGCTCCTGGAAAGGATAGTATTCTGACCTCTGACCTCCACACTACTCCCCCTACCCCAAAGAAGTTCAGAGAAAAATAGACATGTCCATAATTACAGAGATTTCATCACGTCCCTTTCAACCATTGAAAGAAGAAAAAACTGACAATCAGGATATAAAAGCATTGAATAGCACTATCATGCAACTAGCTGATGTTATAAGACTGGAAGAATAAATAAATGGACATAATTCTTCCTGACTTCGATTTTTGCCTCAGTCCTCGAGTTGAGCTGTCGTCCTGCTGTATATATCTGTGTCTCCACATGGTCTTACATGTAAAGACACCAGTAGCTGGATTGGGACCCATTCTAATCCTGTACGACTCCATTTTAACTTAACAAATTACATCTACAAAGACTCTATTTCCAAAGAAAGTCACATTCTGAGGTTCTGGGAAGAAGTGAGTCTCGGGGAATCTAGTCCAGGCTCTGAGAAGGATGAATCAAGAAAGGAGAAGGATAGCAGGTGATAAATCTGAAATATTAATTTAGTGCTAGATTATGGAGATCCATGAACGGAGTTTTGGAATTATTCTGAAAACAATGAGTTGCTTTTTCATGTTTCTGAATAGGAGATGGGGTGGTGTGGCAGGGGGTGGGGTGGGGTGTCAGATCAGTGCCTTTAAAAGCTGTGGAATCCACATCGTAGATAATTTGAGAGGGAAGAGATTCTACAAAGCTCCCCCAGCCCGGGATTATTGCGACTGTCCTCCTTATATGTAAGGAGGCGGAGCCCACAGGAGGGACGGAGCTTGACTGAACTATGAAGAAGGGCTCTGGTTGCATGTGATAGAATAAAGGAAGAGTTTAAGAAGAACTTGAAGTTTCCAGCCTGGGAAGAAGACACCTTTCCAGAAGGAATTACAGGATGCCCACAGAAGGAATGGTGATGACGTTGACCGACAGAGATGACAGACAGCAGGAGCAGCTGTTTCAGGGGCTGAGAGCTCAGAAGCAGGGAGTGCAGTGTGGTTGTAAAATTGAACCCTAGGATGAGTCATGTGGAATGACCCAACAGACAAACAGTTTCAGAAAAGACAGGGACCACAGTTCTCCTGAGTGCCAGCCCCTGGCTCTTCCCGTGGCACTGAGTTGGGGTTCCTACAAGCAGCTGGAAACAGGGAGCTGGAACTCGGGGAGCAACAGTGAGACTGAAAGTGCAGCTTTGGGGTCCACTCTGTACCCAGGAGGGCTTGGTTCACCGCCGAGGGGAGGTGGGTGCCTCTGCTGAAAGGAGAAAGGAGACTGCTCCCTCTCGTCAGTTTTTGTTGGCTGGGATTGGGCGGCAAAGCCTGTTCCTGGCCCAGTCAATAGCAAGGAGAAGGGACTTAGAGTGGGCATCTTCAACCAGCGCTCTGGGCGCAAGGGATGGGATGAAGGTGCGGGAGTCAGTTAAGTCCACCCAGCGTAAGTGCGCATGCGGCTGCGGGTCTCCAGAGAAGGCGCAGACATCCCCATTCTCTGGTTTACACAGAACAATTTTAAAAAAGTCTCCAGATGAGCGGGAATCACCAGAGGTAGGAGGAGCACAGGCGCCCAAGGCCTCGGGCACGTGGGGCCCAGAAAAGTTCGAAGGATGTGAACACTTTCTCTACAGACTATTTTAACATCCATCCAAAAGGTGGTTTGCACATGTTGGGCTCAGGTAATGAAGGCACATCATGTTCTGAGAAACCCACTTCTCCTCCCCGTTCCCCAGCCCAGCCCATCACCTCTGCCCCATCTGCTCTCTAACAGTTTGACAGCCCGGAGAGCTGTGCATTGTCTGGACATGGAGAAGCAGCCACGGTCTGGGGCCAGCAATGTCTGGGCGACAGCTGACCGTGTGTGCGTGTGCTCCCCACCCCCACGTCACAGCTGTCATTCTTCTGCAGAAAAGGAGTGAGCAGGAATTTCCAACAAAAAAGGCCATGCTAGTCCTGGACCCCCTACCCTGCCCCCCATGAAGGCTGCTGGAACTCAGCCAGTTCACAGACAGAGCCCACTTCAAGAAAGGACACCTAGAAACCTCTCTGGCGTCCACGTTACTAGCTAACGGGGTGGGGAGAGGGAGCAGAGAGGCCATTACACACCAGAAGGGGTGAGGCCTTCTCTGCGTCCAGCTCCACTCGGCTGCAGACACATGCAGAGAAGAAAGTGCTCCCCGGAGCCGGCACTGGAGTAGAGTTCGCAGGCCCCATGCACCCTGTCCCTTGCTCCCTGACCCTGGTGGCCCAGTTGCCAGGCACAGGCTCGTTTGTTGGCTCACCCAGCTGTCTCCTTTTAGAAAGCCGGGGGAGCTTTGGATGGGAAAGGAACTCGATGCTCGCACTTCTAATAGGTGTGGTGTCTGCTGCCTGCAGATACACAGACCGCATTGTTGCTGGCTGGGGTTTGCTCCCAATGAGAGAGATTAATTACGGGAGCCGAGCAAAGAATCCCATTCATAAATTTGGGACGGTGCAGTGGTGGAGACAGAGACAAATTAGGAGTGCCTGCAGCCGGGGTGCCTGTCAGAGGATGCCTCCAACAGCTGGGCTTTAAATGCAGGGACTTCAGGCTTCTGAAGTTTTTTTTTGTTTGTTTTTTGTTTTTTTTTTGTTTTTTTTTTTTTTTTTTCTCCAGGGCAGAAAAAGCTCTCTAAGAAGGGTATTGGGGATGCAGAACAATAATGTCTGCCATCTGCATTTCAAAATCAATGCAGAGGATAGCTCAGGGATTCAAAGAGAAGTTTGAATAACTATCTCATGGAAGTCACTTTTAATCAGGGCTCTTGGAGGATGGCTCATCAGGCAAAGCAACAACTGTTACCTACGTGCAGCTTTCATACGTTGGGTACTAAAGTGTAGCCAAGAGACTCCAATCCCTTTGAATTCTCAGTGAGTGGGAAACTGGTGACCTTGAAGAGGAAAAATGATGAGGCTAATAAAAAAACACTGCACTGACCTCGTTGAAGGTGGGATGTTGGGACAGCGTTGTGGCACTGTCTTTGCGAGAACTTGCCTCCCTGATGGATGGGCGTACAGACAAAGCGTGTATTTCTGCAAATTGCTGAGAATCTGGAGTGTGAGGTTCCTGTCCTCTCCCGCTCTCGCAGCAAGATGACAGGCACACCCCCTGCTCCCACCCCTGGCCTGGGACTTAGCTCCAGTGGGCCTCACAGGCCAAATCCAGCCCTCTGGCCCAAAGGGAAGGCAGATCCAGCGGTCACCTGGGGAGGAAGGATCCTATAGGAACAGTAGGTGGGATGAGGGATGAAGCAGGAATGGGTCAGGGGCGAGTGGAAAAGGGGAAGCCAGCTAGGTTTTACTATACCTTCTCTCCATTAAATCTTAAATGCTGCATCTTATCTGTCACTGCTTCCTCAGCGCTCAGAACAGAGACTGGCCCCTACCAGTGATCACGTGAACGTTTTGCATCTCTCCCCACTTTTCTGTAGAGTAAAGATTTTTAAACTTTAGTGTTTTTTTTTTTAGGACCTTGCTGGTCATCTATCATATTGGAATCTGAGGGTGGGGTAGGGATGGGATGAAAATCTGTATTTTCACAAACTCTGAAATCCACCGTCTGGTCTGCATTGTTTAGGATTTTAAAAAAGAACTTTGCTTCTGGAATTCGAGTGTAATGAGACACTCGGCAGCCTGGAACTTCAGAGTCTTACAAAGCATAGCATCTTGTTCTTGGCTTTGATCTGTCTCATCCGTAAGCCAGTTACAGACAGATAGAAGGAAGGGCAGCATTAGGCTGTCTCTCTGTTATGTTCCGTGAATAAGCTCTTGTATATTTTGTTTTTTGACTGCACTGGAAATTAACTGAAGATGAAATGTCCTGTTTGAGTGTAGAAGCTTCCTTGAACGGGAGCCCTTAGCACGAAACGCTTGCTCCGGGCAGCGCTGTGCTCAGGCCAGCTGCCTCTGCCCCCATGGTGGCCACCTCTTCTCAACACCCTGTTCAGTGAAGCCACATCGGTAGCTTCCAGTTAACCACGGTGGGAGTATTCGCATCACAGAAATCGGCAAGTGCTGTAAACCAGGCTTTTGTTAGTCATCTACCAGAACACCACTGACTCTGCGCTGGCCGGCCACATCTGTTCTGACGATGCGAAGTCTTACTTTTGAATTCAAGGGGGTGTGAAAGATGGAATGCTGTCAGAACGAAGCTACACCATCACCGGAGCCAGGCCAAGAAGCACAACCAGACGTGTCCCAGAATGCCACGCTGGGAGGGCCAATGTGACCGTCTATGCTACACTGTGGAGGCTCTGGGCACCTGCTCCCCGCCACACCTTTGTGCCTGCAGTGGTCCCCGCCTCTAACCCCTCCCCCACTTATCTTCTTATTCATTGTGTTAGCCCACAGCGCCAGCCACCACCCACTTCCTGAACACTTACGGGCCCATCCTCACACCTGGCACTGAGGGGCACGCAAAGGTGTTTGAGGCTCTGCCCCTAAAAAAAAATTGGTGGATGGTGGAGAAAACAGAGCTAAAACCTGTGAACAAATTTGTGAATGGTGAAGAGAAAAGCTGGTAGCAACTGGAAGTTCAGAGACTATAGAAATCAGGCTGTGCCCGGGGCCTCTGAATTAGGTCCTTGCTCCTCTGTGACCCTGTGGGTGGCTGTGCCTCCCCGTTTTGCTGCAGGCTTGCTGCCTGGGAACACCTGCTCGCACCTGTCTCCCCTGTTCCTGCTCCTGGGCACACAGGACAGGACTGTGGTCTCAAGTCCTTAGAACCATGCTGTACGGGGGGCATTTTCTAGCCCATGCTTGCCACCCAGCAAGCAATGACGGGCGGAGGCTTGAGTGAATGGACTTGAACTTGAGGAATAGGCAGGACTCGGAAGTCAGAAGAGAGTTGGGATTCCAGGTGGGGGAGCAGCATAAACAAAATGCCCAAAAAAGATTTTACCAGGGACCCCGAGAAGTCAGCCCACCCAAAGCTGGAAGTGCCCACTGCGGGTGCAGAGGGGAATGAGGCCAGAGGGGGAAGTGCAGTGCAGGTGAGCTTGGGCCTGGCCGGAACCAGAGATCTAATTATGTTCTTCTGGAGAACCCCAGGGCACTCCCGGAGCTCTGTAAATAATTTAAATTTAATTTTCCAAATTACATACTTTAAACAGTAATATAATTCTATTGGCACATGCAAATTCGGTTTACACTGAATTTTAACACCTGTTGACCTCCAGTGGGTTAACTTGTGCTACTCAATCAATTCTCTGAATAAAACTCTGGCCACAGCTGTTTAATTGAAGACTATTCTGATAATGCAACATATGCTATTAAGCTGTAAATGGTATCAGTTTTACTGATAAGAATCGAGATTTTCTTCATTTTATGCAACTTAAATCAAATACAGAAATAAATTACATGCTGAGGCTGATATAAGATTGTCGTTTCTTCCATAAACCCAGATTTCAAATTTTTATGTTCATCAAAATTGCCTCATTATTCTCATTGACTGACTTCATTGTATTCACAAATGTTTAATCATTTGGACTTAACGAAATAAATTTATTTCAGTGCGGCAGAGAACCTAAGCAGAAAAGGAGACCCTAACATTTTTGAAATCTTATTACGCTAAAGACAAAAAGCAACCAAGAACACCCAACCTACCTTTTAAAAAACAAAACTAATCATCTGGTGAGAAGTGGGGATGTCTAAACTTTTGGGGGGTAACTGGTTTATTTGGAGAAAAACACCCAACTGCAGCCTTTCATTATGGAAATGTAAAGACAGACGAGACCCTTTTCTAAAACAGAAACCCACAAGATATAAGCCATAGCTTGAAGAACTGAGAATCTGTTGTGGGAGTGGGGAGGGGCGTTCACTGAGGTTGGGGGACAGAAGCCAAGACACTTCTGACTGCGTGCGATGGGTTGAATCGTGTCTCTTAAAAAGGGTATGTTCGATTCCTAACCTACAGTAATTCAGGGTGTGACCTCTTTTGGACACAGGGTCTCTACAGAGGTAATGAAGTTAAGATGGGGTTGTTCGGGTGGACCCTCATGCAGCGTGACTGGTGTCCTTGTAAAAAAAAAAAAAAGGCAATTATGAACACAGAGAAAGACAACATGTGCTCAGGGAGAATGCCATGTGAAGACTATTATGTTGCCACCAGCCAAGGAATGACCAGGAACTGAGAGAGGGGCCTTGAATAGAGCCTGCTCTCAGGCATTTAGAGGGCGCATAGCACTGGGACAGTTTGATTTAAGACTTATAATCTCAGACCCCGGGGAATGAATTTCTGTCGTTTAAGCCTCTGGGTCTGTGGTGTTTGTTACGGCAGTCCTGGGATACCTGTGTTGTAGATTAGGGCTGCTTTAGGGTGTCGTGGCATCTATTGCTCACCTAAGCTCCCCCAGTAGGAGCTCAGGCTCTGCAGGAAAAAGGGGATAGAGAGTCAGCATCCAAGGGAAGGTTCCGGGGGACTCAACATGAGGCCAGTGCTCAGGGCCCGATGCCGTCACATACTGGGATTCTACATGGAGCTGTTTGAGAAAGAATTCTGGTACTGTAAAGAAATTTGTGGTAGATCTTAGGGAAATTTTGAGCTTTAGAGTGGCAAAATAAGAGAGGTATTCTAGAAAATTAATTTGTGGTGTTATACAATGTCATCTAACAGCTGCAGACACTCCCGCCCCTGGCCCCAGGACACAGGGAGATACCCTAGGCAGTTTGAATCACCCAAAAGGGGCTAGGGGGGTTATACCTTCAGTTACTCGAACCCTGCCTTGCTCAGAGCACAGAATTTTCTAGAAAAGTGATTGGAATCCAAGCAGGAAACTCTCAGGGGCCCTGTTATCATCCAGGGCCCAGCCTGCAACTTTGGCTGAGTTCACCATGCCAGTGAGATAGTGACAGCACAGTGCTTCCGCTCAGGCCCAGTCCGGCTTTTCCCCATCCGTTGCCTTGTAGAAGGGAGGCCTTACTGCTTCCTGTGCCCTATGCCTTATTTAGTCTCTTCCCTTTAATCTACAAATTGGGAGGGAAGAAGGCGGGGGAGTGGAGCAGGGTAAGTCTGAGATCTGGTCCAAAGGGGCTGTTGCTCTGATCTCCTTCTAAAGACGCCTCTCCAAGGATCTCGGTTTCCCTGAGCCTCTGGAGATGGTTACCCTAGGGTCAAGGGTCAGAGGGCCACCTTTCAAATGCTTCATCCACCTCCAGCTGTGAAGTCACCTAACTCTTCCTCATCAGTGCCACTGGTGGGTGAACAGTTGTTTGCTACCCTGTGGCATCACTGCACCAGTCCCGTGAGAGGGGAATCCTGACTTCCAGTCATTCTTCCTCTTTTCAATAAAGCTTATTATATGTGTAATTAAATGTGATTTCATATGTATACTTTGTAGAGTTTTGCACGAAAATTCACCAATGACCATCCTTTGTCAGATCTGATATCCCAAATCTGGAACTCGTGGCCAGAGCACTGAAAGTCAGAGCCAAAGGGCACAGGCATTAGAAAGGGCGTCATAACACCTGCTCCGTTAACAGACAAAGTTTTTGTGTGATTCAGGTAAACCCTCTGCAATTTGCAAAGTGCCGTGAACACGTAAGGGTGTTCCATGCCTTTGCAAAGTATCATGGTTAATTTCTGCACACCCTTTAATGACTTGTTGCTTTGCTTGGTTTCAGCACTGCACATTTGCCCGGTCCTCGTAGTTGGTTGCTGGTGAGGCACCATTATTTGTAAAGAACTGGTATAAATTCAAGAGAACATTGACACCCTCCTACCACCCCTCCCTGCGCCCCAAAGAAGGAAGGTGGTGCTTAGGTTGCCAGGAATGGAGCAGGATGGATGCCTGCTCGGTGGCCTACCAGGGGGCTTCAAAGTAGCAGACCATGGGACTGGATTGTGATGGGGGGTGCTCCCTTATGCCAACTTCTCATCCACAGGCCTGCATGAGGGCCAGAATTCCTATTAGCATGGTGAGCTTGGGGTTTAATGATGGGCTGTCATGTTCATAAAGAGGGCTCACCCTGCTGAAGGCAATTATATTTTCTTCCGTCTGGGGTAACTACTGAAGTTATTGGTCCCACACACTGCATTGCCAAGGGCATAACCCAGAATGGGGATAGAACAAAGTGAGTCTTGGTGAAAAAAGAGGAGGTGATGGTAAGGGGCACTCAACACGAGTGGCTTTTCCTAGTCCCCGTCCCAAGCCTCAGGGGTAAAGCTTCTGCGAGGCCTGCAGCCCTACCTGGTTCTGCCTTGAACTGGCTATAGCCCTCAGCTTTTAATTAGATCCTAATTACTTCTTGTGTAAATAACATTGGCCTTGGACTCTTTTTGCTTCCTTAAATTAGTCCCTTCTTTTATCCAGCTCTATTTTTTCATCTTTCATAGAAATTTCCATGGTTCTTTAATTCTTATTAGCAGGTTGAATGTTTCTTGCAAACAGGGATGGCAGATTTCCCTGGTATGAATGTATCAGACCCTGTAAGACCTTGCTAGGGGGCAAAGCACATTAGGAGTGCCATGTAAGTCCTTCCTGATTGACTTGTGGATCGGCTTTGCCTTGTCTCAGTGCAGCCAGAATCACTAAGGAAGAAAGTTCTAACTTCCTTGGTGACATTTCCCTGAGCATATCTGTTTATAACAGTTATCATGACCAGCATTTATTGGAGGCTCTATGTATCTTGTCTTACCTTGACTTAACTCATTTAACTTCTGAAGCCACATTATCCCGCAGATATGGCTACTGAGCATGTGAAAGGTGGCTAGTCTAAGCTGAGATGGGCTGTAAGTGTAAAATGCACACTAGAGTTAAAAGACCTAGTGTGACAAAAATGTTATAAATATCTCATTAACGATAATAATATTTTATGTTGATTATGTGTTGAAAAGCTACTATTGTGGATTGACTGAAGTAAACAGATGTGATTTAAAGTAATTTCACCTGTTTTAAATATTTTTTAAGTTGCTACTAGAAAATTTTGCGTTGCATGCGTACGTGGCTTGCAATTGTGACTTGGTTTATTTCTGTTGCACAGCATTACTGCAGAGCAATAATCACAGGTGCTGTTATTTTTATTTGACAGGTGAGGACAGTTGGGTTCAGAGAGGTTAATGAATGACTCAAGGTCACCATGGAGCTGGGATTTGAGCCCAGGTCTGTCAGGCTCTATATCCTATACATGTAACCATTTCTTTAATGTCTCCCAAATTTATGACTGACTAAGTCTATTTTGATTCTAAGCGAAAAATTAAAACCCACTCATGAGCTCTCAGAGGAAGGGGTATTTACGTGTTTCACACACTCCTTGGACCAGCCTACACTGGGTGCCCTTGGTGTTCAAGTTTAACCACTGGGTTCCAGCCTGCAAACTCTGTAGTCCAGCCCACCTTGAGAGCTTGGCTGGCTTATTCAGTATCTTCTTCTAGGAGCATGACATATAATCCTCGCTCTACATGAGTTTGTTGATTGATGAAGGAGTAAGTGGAGGGAATTTTGCTCTTATATATTCTTGAAGTCAGATAGAGGTCAGCATGACAACTGTCCTGGGCGGACATAACAACTGGGGCCAGGGACACACTCAGGCTTATTAATCCCATCAAGACCTTCCAACCTGTCACTCCGATCTATCAGCCTTTAATAAAAGGCAATTCCTCTCCCAGACGACTAGAAGAGTGATATTATGTACCTGGGGTTTGAGATCTGATGGAAAATTAGTAATTGGCCCAGGGAGGCTGAGCAGGGGAAGGGGAGAGAGAACCTAAGCACCACCTGGAATTTGTGAGTGCTTTCTAGATGTTTTCGATAACACCTTTATTTCAAGAAAAGTCAAGAACAAAGCGGCCTTTGAAGACAGAACTTTCATTGCTTGTCTCAAAAAAAATATCTAAACACAGTGGGGCTGTATAAGTGTCACAAAAGAAATTAGGTTTCTCTTTTCCTGCAGGAATAATTGTTTGTAAGTGTGTCATGTGCTAATTCTCATGGTAAGGGACATACATAAATGAGTTTGCTTTGCTTCCCATCCAGAGCAAACGTGAATGAGAATTGCGAGCTTGTGTGTTTTGGGGCCTGGGGCTAGAAGTACTTTACGGGAGATTTTATATATATATATATATAAAAATCTTCGATCTCCTTTTGTCTGCCTGGCTAAAAACCCAATTAAAACTTTCCTGCCTATTTGTGGGGCTGCTGAGAATAGGTTCCGTATCACTGAACTTTGGCTGCTGTCCTGCTCCCAGAAAAACAATGTGGGAGATTTCTGAACCGGCCGTGGTGTTAATCAAAGCCACAGGGGATGGAGCTGTACAGATTGCCAGGGCCTCTGATCCAGTGTGTTCATTCATTTATCTTGCTTTTTCCTCGACATGTTTGCTGTCAGCTGCAAAGCTAAATACTGCGGCATTCTGAGGTGGTTAACTTCTGCTGAAGCTGAGAAAATAGCTTTCGGAGCCCCTTATCACCAAATCAATCTATCCGGTACACCCCTGAAACTAAAATAACATGCTTTCGAAAATTCTCTCCTGGTGTTTGACGGCCCCGAGAAGTTATTTTGTTCAATTTAGTTTAATTTGCCTCTTTTTTTTTTTTATTTTTGCAAATTGAGTTTTTATTTCCCCTGTTTATTATTCAAAACTCCTTTGGAGGTAAAGTTCATAAGAGCCTCATGTGGATTTTTCTGCGTTTTAAGCCACTGCAGCCCTACCCTGGCTCCCCTCTTGCCCTGTGTGGTGACAAGGAGACAGCTAAGCCCAGTGCTCCTGGAGGCTGTCCCCAGAGAAGGCTTTGGCTTCTGTCCCTGGCCTAGGTGGCCTAGAGACCTGTCACCTGGGCAGTTGGTGCCTTTGAGCTCTCAGGGGAGAGGGGCAGGCGGTGACAACTGAACCAGATCTTCAGATACTGGCATGGACTAGGAGTTAGGACAGTGTTGGGGGCTGGGGGGGATGCCTAAGTCAGAACCAGCCAGTTGAAAAGTAATATGAGCCACATATGAAATTATATATATATTTTTAGTAGCTATATAAAAAAAAGTAAAAAAAGCAATAGGTGAAATTGTTTTTAATAATGTTTTTTATGGAATAAATATCAATGTTATTAATGAGATGTTCACAATATTTTTCGTACTAAGGCTTTGAAATCCAGTGTATCTGACACACATCTTGGTGGAGCCTAACCAAGTGCTCGATAGCCACATGTGGCTGGTGGCTACCATATTAGGTGGCACAGTCTGCGTTATCAGGCTCTGCTCTCTGTGCCTTCCGGCTGGTGGGGGAGAGCCCCGTGATGGCTTAAGTAAGACTGTGCCAAGTCAGCATGGGAAGTAGACACTGTGTCTCTCTACTGACTTACTATGAAGAAACAAGTAGGATGATGGGGGTCAGAGATTGGAATTTCCCAGAGAGGTTACGGAGGAGGCAGGACATAGAAGTGCCGTGACATAACCAAGGACAAGGACTCTGTGTGTGCTGGGCTGGAAGTATCAGCATCTCCAGAGGCAGAGAAGCGAAGTCAGGTGTTTCCCTTCCCTTCCCTCCCCCACACCTCCATCTTGAGTCAGCTTTCCAGGAATGCACGTTCGGGGGGCAGCCTCTTCATTCGGGGTGACGCCCTGGACCTGGCCATATGGGAATGGCCTTCAGACACTCCTCGTAGGTAGCACAGCAGGACCAGTGGGGGCTTTCATGCCACCTGTCTCGCTTTGCCATTTAGCATCTGTGGGCTTTGGGCAAATGGTTTAACTTCTCTGAGTCAGTTTGCATCATCTGGAGTATGAGACTCACAGCAGCACCTACCTCACAGGGTAGAAGACAGGATTAAACAGAGTCCTCGGCACAGGGCCTGCACCCCAACAGCATAACTCTTCTCTCTTGTTTAAAACTATTAAACGGGGTCAAGCATAGGTTTCTGCTACAGGCAGCATGAGCAGGTTTGATGCGTGTCTGGTCACAAGTTCTCAAGATCTGAATGACAGGGGAGAGGAGGAGGCCAGGGTGCAGGTGGCTTTGCTGCTTTCTGTTGGTTGTTTGTCTGGGAGGTTCCACGCGGTACATTCGGCTGAGGCGTGGCTTTCTTCCTTTCAGAGACATGTTTTCTACCCATACCACATTTCTGATCACTTTAGTTCTCATCACGCAGTCCCTTTGTCATATTTCCCTCTTCGAAATCAACAGCCACGCTAGTGGAAATGTATTTCTTCTTTTCGGAGAGAAAAAGGGCATGGGAATGAGCATTCTGGTATCGTCAGTATACGTGTGTGTGTGTGTGTGCGCGCGCGCATGCACACGCATGCACACATGTGCATGTAAGTGTGTTTATATCTCTAAAACAATAGCCCACCCTGGGGGGTCATGACAGTTTTCATGATTCCTACGTTTCTTCTATAGCTCTTTGAATTTGTTTTGTATTCACGTGTATGGCTTATGATTGCATTGCCAGCTTGACCTGGCCCCATGTCTCCACATCTCCATCTGTAACAGATAGAGTCATGTGGCTCCTACTTGTGGCCCCTGGGTGAGAGGAGATTTGGGATAGGTCCCCTCGCCCTCCGGATGCCCCTTTCTCTAGCTTGGCTCTTATCCCCAGAACCATGGCCCAGAGTTCATGAGACAGTCCTGAATAAACTTCTCTAGATAGGGCCCACTTCTCCAGGGCAACAGGCCACAGAAGCCCTTGCCACTCCTTTGCCAAGTTCCCCTAATCTTCATCGTTATCATCTCCACCATATATAAAGCATTTAGTATGCGCCAAGCAGTTACATGTGCTTTCTCTAATCCTCAGGACAGTTGTACAAGGTGGGGATGGTTATGCCCTTCCCCACGTCTCTAACTATGGGCATGATTCATTATTTTCTGGGGCCACTCACATCTCAGACTTTGAGTTACAACTTATCCCAAGAGAAATAAGCATTGTTAAAACACAGTTCTAGAGAGGAATTGACTGCTTCCATGCCTTTATCTGCTCTGGGCATGTCATTTTGACTGCAAAGTCAGGCAGGGTTTGTTCAGTTCAGATACTTATCTGTGATGGCACGTTGAAATGTAATTTCACCGGGGGACTTTATAAAGACAGCCAACAAATGAGTTGAGAGCAACTGAAACTACAGCGTGAAGGGAAAACTACATATATTATATCATAATCAACTAGGATATTTACTATAACTACTACTCTTAATGTTTCTCCTGCTCCTCCCCTCTACCTCTTTACAGTTATTATTGTTGGTATTTAGTGAGGTTTTGATTAATTTGAAGTCCTTTTTCACTTAAGAATTAGTCAATCTTTCAATAAGAATGGCTAAAATGACAAGAGAGTTCATGGTCAAACACTGACACAGCTTGTCAGGCATTATCCAAGTTCCCAGGTTCCCTCTGTGCATGCCGCCCTGTCCTGATGCTTTTCCACCTGGCCCTCAGCTTTTGCTACATTCTGTTGAGCATCTTTCTCTCAGTCTCTGCTTGGGGACTTGCTCAGATTTACACACAGACTCATCAATTCCATTGCACTAAAGACCATGTTTTCTTCTAAAATACCCTCACTGGAATGCTGCTGCCTGCTTTCCTCATGACCCCAAGCATGGCTTCCATCTCTTGGCCCAATGCATGAATCTACTTGAGTCTATTTGGGTTGCATTTTTCTTCATATACCATCCAATGCCATGGTTGGTGAGGAATAGTTAACCACTTTTGGAGTTTAAACTGAAAAGGGGATCTCTCATTGGACAAAAAATATGAAGATCATGCATGACACTATTCCATATTTTCTTCCTGGATATAGAAGCTCAGGGGAGTCTTTCTGTCTGAACAGTTCATGCTCCTTTGCACATCACAGTGGTCAGTGTGAATGGAAGAGTGAATATAAGGTCTCACTGTTGTCATCTCCTCCCTTGGCAGCTGTACCTTAACTGTGCTCTGATTGTGGGGAAGACATTGGAAGAGCTGGTGGAGGAAAGGGGATAGTATAAAGTGTTCTTGGTCCAGAGTTCACTGTCTTGACTGGGAGGCCCAGACAAACGCAGAGGACAGTGTTTCTTCACAAGTAGAGTTGCACTAAGCACCGGCATCAGCATTACAGGTGACGTCTCCCGGGAACTGAGCTAAAGGAGAGCACCATTGAATGGACTATCAGTAAACTTTCTGGGAGAAAGCAAGATGAGGATTGGACCCGGAGTGATGAATAGGCTTTGAGAAGTAGAGGAGAGTGGGAAGGACAGTCAGAGGAAGGGATAAGCAAAGAATGAAAATGTTCAGTGACATAACTCATTCAAAGAGACCATGTTGGCTGGAAAAGAGAGTTCATGCTGAGGACAAGTAGGAGAAATAGTTGGAAAGAAAGACCATCGGATTGCCTAAGACTGTGCTCCCACTACAGTAGTCAGTAGCCATACGTGGCTTTTAAAATTTAAGTCTAAATTAACTAAAATTTAGTAAATTAAAAATTCAGGTTTTTTGGTTTCACTAGTCATATTGCAAGTGCTCAGGGCTCACATGTGTCTGTTGACTATTATATTGGACAGTGAAGTTACAGAACATTTATCCATCACTGCGGAAAGTTCTAAGGAACAACCTAAGTTGTTGAATGTCAAGCTGAAAGATATAGACTTTTCATGAGGTCATTGGGGAACCATTTACAGCATTTAAGCATGTTACATAAAGGTGAAATAGCTTAATATTTCTATGAGCCCGTGTTGAAGATTTTATTTAACTTATTAATTAATGAGGTAACCCGTAAGATATCATCACAACTAGTTCAAGAACTGATATCTTTAAAGTTGAAGTGAAATTCACATAACATAAAATTGACCATTCTAAAGTGATTCGCTTCATTTTTGCTTATGGTTGAGAAAAAGTTTTTAAAATACTAACCCGATGGCCATGTGAAGGATGCACTGGTGGGGCTGAGAGAGGGGACAAAGAGGACAGCTGGAGGAGTGAGGGCACCAGTCTGGAGGCTGAGGCTGGTGCCATGGAGGCAGCAGCAGGGTGAGGCAGGAAGAGGCAGCAACATTCGCAGATGGAGCTGGTAAGACTTGATGACTAGATCAAGGACTAAGTGAATATTAACAATCAAAAATTCCTGAAAAATGGAGAAGTTAATGGCTGAGAGAGGCAGACAAGTTCAGATAGGCACTTACTCTGAATCAATGAGGAGTCATCCAAACAATGACTCTACAAAGCCTTGGAGATAGAATAGGAGAAGGACAACACATGAGGTCGACAGGTCAGTGCAGAGTGTGGATGTGTTGACATAGAGAAGGGAAGAAAGGCAAAACCTGAGCTTTGAGTAACATCCACAGGTAGGAATATTCTACAGAAGAAAAGGATCAGGTGGAGAAGTAGGAGGTAGGGAGGAGGGCATGCTTCATTGAGTAAATCTTTGTTGAGCACCTACTGTATACAAAACTGTCTCGTGCTGGTGCTAAGGATGTGAGGACAATGATGATGGTCAAAACCAAAACGACTCCCAGACTCTGGGTGCATATGGCCCAGGGAGAGAAGAAGACAGAATTTCAGAAATAGGAAGGTGGTCAATGACTAAATATGGCTGAGAAGTCAGTGGGGAAAAGGAGCCCTAAGTAAGATCTTTGCGTTTGGCAAAGAGGCAGCAGTGGCCAGGGGCTTGGAGAGACAATCATTGCAGAAGAGAGAGAGCAGAAGCCAGATTGCAGAAGACTGCGGAGGAATTGATAGATGAGAAAGTGTAAACGGCAGCCACCACCACCATTTTAGGAGCCTTATCAGTAAGAGGAAGAAGAGAAAACCAGTCTGTGGTAGAGGCAGCGGGTCTGAGCAGAGGCTTCTGTGGCGGCCACTGGTCCTCAGTGGGCAGCAGGAAAGGAGCTGGTGAGGAGCAAATGGGGGAAATTACGAGAAGGAGGAGCTATGTATGGGAGTCAAGTCCCTGTGGAGCTGAGAAAGAATGAAATCTAGCAGGCAGGTGACACTTTTTAAAAACTAACTCTTTTTAAATGAAAAGGCTATGCATGCTCATGGTAAAAATTCAGAGAATAAAAAGGTGTCTCTCTCACCCTTCCCAGAGGCAGCCATTGGTGCCAGTTCCTTACGTACCCTTCCAGAAATACTGTACACATATGCAGCTATGTGTGTGTCTGGATGTGTGTGTCTACATGTGTGTGTGTATATCCTCCCTGCCCTCCTTTTTTATTTATACAACTGGAAGCACACATTCTTTTTTTTTTTTTTATTTTATAAATAAGATTTGGAGATCATTTTTTATCAACACATAGAGGGCCATCTAATTATATTCAATGGCTACATCTTCTTCAATGTGCTATATAATCTTTGTATCAGCTCCTAGTTCACAGGCACTTAGGTTGTCGATGGTGTTTTGCTAACACACACAATTGCAGACAACATCTTAATACTAATATTTTCCCCCTTTTTGTTCTGCTAAAATATATATAACATAAAATTGACCATTTTAATCATTTTTAAGTGTACAGGTCATTGGCATTAATTACATTGTCCTTTCAATCGCAGGGGCTCAACTCCAATGGGGGGGCGGGGCTAGGAAAACAAGGGAAGCCATGACACTCTACACCATCTCCAAAAGCAGCCCTCACCTAGGATAGGAAGTAAATTTGGATAAAGTTTGCCAGCCAATTTTTTTTGTGAAGTGGTAAATATAGTCTTCTAGGATTGGAAGGATGTTAGAAAAAGTCCTTTTCTAGCTCTTTGCCAAACCTTAATTCAGAGGAAACTAAAACCCCAGTGAAAACCTCAGGAAGTTTTTCTCTAACACTGCCGTCACCAAGAGGGCAGCGATCAAAGCCACGAATTCTGTTTTCACAGCAGCTCCTACCCGCCGGCGTTTCAGAACTCGAGACATGTTTGCCAGAGCTTATGTGCAACAGAGGAGTTTTGGTTCTTTGGTTTAATTTCCTCATCAGCCACCCCTACAGATCAGAGTTCCCTCGGATACAGACTCGATGACAATCCTGACCCTCTGCCTTTCTCTCGGAGGTCACCAGAAGTTCAACCGAACTGACGAGAAAAATTACACAGTTCCAAGTTTTCGATTCCACAGCAGACATTTCTTATGAAGAGTTGGACTTTTCAAGTCGTATTTCTCTACCTGGAACTTCTGATTCTATTCGTCAGCAATGGAAATGCACATTTATTTTCCATTAAAAGTGGGGGCGGGGTGGGGGAGCTGCTTGTTCTCACGCACAGATTTACACATCATCAGTCAAGTTTTCCCCTGGAGATAATCTGATGCATAAATCAGCCTTCTATAAATATATGTTGCAAGCACTTTTGTACCATTTGGAGCCATTATTATAATTCATCAAAGCAAATATATAAATGGGATGACTGTATCAAGGAGATAAGAATGAAGAAATAAGGATTAAGGATTTACTGTATTCTGGGAAGATCCTTGCCTTTAGTTTCATACTCAGTATTTGAACCTTGCCGGTGTCCCTGGGAAACACAGCACCCCCATACCTGGCCACCTCCCCACTTTCTTGACCTTTTCTCTTGAGATACACAATGCATTGCATATGATGTCTGATATTTTCTGCTAGATAATGCTTCGGGCTATTTTTTAAACTGAGCACTTAAGCTGATAAGAGTTATATTTTTCCATCTGTATTTCTAACACATTGCCAGAGGTTCTGGGCAGTAGATATATTTCTGAGTAAATAGAATACTAAATCGAGGCAATGGATCATAAGTTTAAGGCAATGAGTCGCTCTCTTCACCATCCAATAAAAAAAAGGTCACTAGACAATGAGAACAAAATGCAATGGGGGAGATAAAAAGTTTGAATAATACAGTCATCAGGCAGATCTGTCAAGCTTTTTCTTCCTCTTCCCGGACCTGAGAAGCTATTCTCATCGGAGCACAGGAAACGTGTCGTTTCCAGCCCAAACGCTGTGTGGTTCTGGGGGCTCGATCACAACAGTCTCTGCTCTAATCTCCAGAAAATTCATCTCACTGTCTCTCCTGGGTTTGGGGCTTGAGTCATTGTCCTAAGAAGGTAGACGGAGGCCACTCGTTCATTGATTTTTTGTGTGCTTTTTAAAAAACAATGGGAGCTGCTTAATCTTTTTTAGGCAGGCAGGGGAGCTTTCTATCAGCTGGGAGAACTTCACTTCTAGGTGACATCTTGCTGTTGGTAGAGGCAAGAGCAGAACAGGATGAAACAGGTGCCCACACCTTTGTGGTGGCTTCGGTGACAGGGCATGCAGAAATAAGGTAAGAGGCTAGAGAACCCTCTCACCTCACTTATGTTCCAACCCCGTACCAAAGCCTTTGACGTGGTGAGCATTTAGATTACCAGCAAGGGCAGGAGGGTCCACGGGTTAGTGGGGGATGGAAGGATGGAGCTGAGAGCTAGTGTTCTGTAGCTTCTGCCTTCTCTCCTCGGATGCCATTATCACCCCGCCTCACAAACCTGACATTATGAATCTTGGCCTTGTTTTCTCAGAAGTCAACAAAAGTCATCGATTTTAAAAAAATTTTTAATAAATTCTGCAACAATGCCAAGTGATGTTGATTGTAAATTGCCTCCTGCAAAGTAGATGCTGCTGTTAGAGAGTTCTGTTGATCAAATAAACAAATCACTTTTTCCTGTAATAGTTCTGAGCTCTGTGATGGCTCAATTCCTCGTGTTTATGCGTTCAGTTTTAGAAGCGATCGGCCATAATACAGTGTCTTCGGAAGTTAGCTTCTGTCTTGGGTTTAACTGGCATCTGTGACTCTGCTAAAATTTTTCAAACTCTTTGTTCCTTTCTCTCCCACTACTTCTAAGCTTTATGTGATGTTTTATTTAATAGGGCATGCAAGATATTGGTCTTCAGTCCAAATTGCAATTTCACATTAAAACCAATTCTCCTGATGGGAAAGTGGATAGTCCATTTCTGAAGTTCGCATGCTGCCCTTGTTTTCGAGGGGAAAATGGAACAGCTCCCCTACCCTGAGACTTTGTCCATGATAAAAAAAGACTTTTTCTCCCAGCCAATGTGATATGATTTACTAGCCTCCTTCAAGTGCTTTGGTGTAATAAGGGATGGTGTTAAAATACTGTAGACATTTCCCAAGAAAGAGGTCCATCCGTGTTTTAAATCTACACTAGCATGCATTTCTCAAATTAGCAAGAGTCTGGGTTACTGAAGCAATTATGTATTAATTTTCAAGTTTCTCCTTCATGAAATTTGGGTGCCACCTGGCCTCCAGCTCTTCATGAAAAGCACAACTTGATCACAAACTTTTATAGACCAGTCATGTTAATGACAATTGAGCCAAATCCTCTGAAAGAAAAATTTTAAACTTATGTGATGCTGGATATCTTTTTTAGCTCTAGCAGCCTTTACGATGTATTCCAAAATGGTCGACTATGAAAAATAAAATTGCAATTTATACAGTACATTAATAATTTTTCTTAAAGGTTGAAATGAACAAAAAAAAATGCTCTAATTTTCTACAGAATGCTGTAGGGTGGTACTCAGCTCTCTCTAAAGTACGACCCAATTAGCTTTCCTGTTTTATCTCCCACTGCTTTCCTGTTCATTGATTAATTTATTCATACTGTACAACCAATATCCACTGAGCATCTCCTACATGCTAGGTACTGTCTTGTATGCTCAATAAGACTCCCCCCACCTTTCTCTACCTGAATCCTGCCATCCTTCAAGGTCAAGGGAAATTTCCACTCCTTCATGTACCTTCTCAAATGCTTCCAGGCCACAAATATATCCCCTGACTCCTCTATATTTCCCTTATAGCCCTTTTTGCAGTTACTTTCTCCTGTCCCCAAGTAATTCTTGCAGGTTTGTATATCCTGAGTCGCCAAGGGGATTGCTCCCTCCATGAGAGCTGGGAGGGCTCCTCTGTGTTCCTGCCCGGGCCTTACAGCTTGGAGCAGGTGCTAAGTGTGTGAGTGGTCATTAAAATTCCACCACCCTGCCTCCCCCAACCCCAGCGTCCTTCTCTAGGTTTCCTCCAAGAATAGTCCTGCTCAGAAGCATGGTACACACCTTTCCTGCCATCTGGAATTCTCTGTTGTCTGTGTGACCTCCCTCCTCACTTCCTGCCAGTCTCTGCTCAGTGTTACCTCATCAGAGAGGACTTCCCTGACCACTCTGTATGAAATAACCTCCCACTCCCCACTACCACCACACACACTTGACTTCATCCTTCTTTTTCACTAACCACCAAACATATTATTTACGTATTGGTCTGCCTGTCACCCCTCACTAGAACATTACCTCCCTGGCTTCACAGAATTTGCCTCTTTTGTTCAGTGCTGGGTTTTGCATGTCCAAGACAGGGTCCATCCAGTTCATTGCAGGTGTTTATATATTTGTGGAGTTATGAATGGAAAAACATGTTTTTCACGGCAGCTCTGCCCTTGATATGGGTCCCTCCTGAAAGACGTGTATAGCACAGTGGCTGTTGTCAGCACCACACTCAGGGGCCCCACTTCAGCTGGACTTGAACTAGCCAGAAATGACAGCGTGAATTCTGGGGCCTACCGCCCTGCCCAAGTTGCAGGCCTGGTCTACCCCTGTGTCTCCTGGCAAGGAAACGTCTCTCATCCTCAGCATCCTCACCTACAAAATGAAAATCTTCACTGTCATAAAGAAGACAATGCAGCCAAGGTGCTGGCACAGTGCGGGCACCCAGAAAGTGCTCTGCCAATGTCATTACCAGAGCAAATGGGAAGTCTCCGGTCAGCTCTCATTCCGTGCCAGCCCCTGGAAGGGCAGCATGCTGGCCTCGCTAATGTTCTTGGTTTATGGATGTGGGGGAATCGGGTGTCAGTAGTTGTTACTGTCCGGAAACAACTCTCTTAGTGGGAATGTGGCTTTCAATAGGGTGTCAGTCAGCTGCCCTATAAGAAGCACTAGAGCTGTGATCCTGGCTGGACGCTCAGGCCCCTCCCTCTGATTGACCTCCAAAAGCCAGGTTTCAAGGTGAGGGTTGTGGTTCTGGGTTTGCCATTGGTTGGTGTTGGTCTGATGCAGAGAGCATAAAGGAAGGAACATGGGAGCGACTGCCAATGTCAAGAGTTAGATGAATTTTGAGCTGATGTCATTTGGGAGATTTCTCTCCTAGGCTGTTTTGACTATGCAGACAGTTTGACTTGTCATTTTAAGTGTTCCTTTCATGTCTTTGTTTAAACCAGGGAAAGGAGATGAGAGCATCTAGTGTTTTGTAGTAACAGCTTTCTGTCCCGTTCCCACGGTAAGCACAAGTGTGTTTCCTGCAACCTAATTTAACAGGGTTTATTATAATTTGCAAACACACACGGGGCCTTTGGTCTAGCAGCTTCCCTATGTGCATGTCAGACACTTGGCAGTAGCCAGCCTCAGTGCTAAAGCAGAACTAGCTCAGAGCCTTCCCACCAGCCCATCTCCAATAGTGTGTGTCTCTCGTCACGCCGTGCGTATTTTTCTCATTACCCAAGTTTAGCATTTGATTAATTTTCATAACTCTAAAAAGGAATTGGAGTTCTTTTTTCTATTGCCTGTCATTAGGATGCCTAAAAGTAATTTTCCTTCAGTGGTCCCAAATATTCTTCAAAGAGTAATTTGACCTTGAGAAGAAGAGTCGTTTTCATAGGCAATTTGACAGTCGATTTGAAAAATCACCTCTGTGTATCCTAACAGGAGCTCTCTTTGGGAAAAGCCAAGAAGAGCTGAGAAATGATCTGTAGACTCTCTTCAATCATGTTTTCTCAAAAGGCATATCCAATCGTGAAATGATGAAGCTTGGGGGAGAAGATCAAGTTTTTTTTTTTTTTTAAAAAGAAAGAAACACAGAAGGTGTTTCATTTTCCTGAGCAAGTTGAGACATAATAGTCAGAATCTTTTCTATTATACTACCAGCAGACATGAAATCTCCTACTTACCAGAAATTTAAATAAAAAGAAAAAAAAATAATTACCTATCAGTTTCTAGCAAGTATCATACTTTTTATTGACAGTGCCTTCATTCTTTTTCTCAAAAATGGCTGATCAGTTAGGGCCAGAGCCTTCAGGAGAGAGACGGACGATTGGTTGAATAAATGATGCTTCAGCGACCCTCATGTTCTCGGATGGGGCTGTTAGGATTTGGGCCTCTTTGTGAATCTCCACACTGGTGACAGGAGAACACTGAGTCATAGAGAGTTTGAAGCAGCATAACATTTTTAATGGTTAAGAGAACAGGCTCTGCTCCTGGGTTCAAATCTAGGTTCTCCCATGTACAAGTGGTTTTACTCGATGTCTCTGTTTCTGAATCTTTAAAATGGGAATAGTGATGCCTCCTCCAGGAGTGGCAGAGGCTAGAAAGAGGAAAGTCAGGTCAAGGACTTAGAACAGGGCCTGCTGCCCGTACACTCCAGACATTGTTGCTGCTGGTGCAGGTCCCAGTGTCTCCGTAATAGATGGAGTGGGTGCAGGAGGGTAGGATTCCTGGAACCTGGACTTGGGAGACGTTTCAGGCATAGAATTCAAGAAACACACATGGTTTGGCCAAAATCGAAGTCTGGATTGTAATTTTGAGGACCACATGCTGGTAGCGGTGGGGATGCTAACTGCTGTTGTTTTAAGCCCACAAGAAACCACTGACGTATCTGAATTCAATTTGAGTGTTGGACACAGGCAACCTAAACACCTTCCTGTCACCCCAGCACCCTCTCTTCGTGAAAAGAGTCAGGACTTCTGTCTTGTCTGTCTGGGAGGACACAAATTTCGTAGCAGTGATTTCCAAACCTCACTCACTTTCAAAGCCTTTTCATGTCTCCTGCCATGTCTAAGGAACACCTGAACTATGAGTTTCTTATTGTTAGTTTTTCACATTTATCTAGATATACTGACTTTTATACTTTGCCTCATTCTAAGTACTCCGACTTCTGAAATTAGATTTGGATGTGCTAATTGTATTTTTAATAACACACAAGAAAGTAACTACACAGAGATTAAAATGAAATCTCCTATCTGGTCTTATCTGCTGCTTTTGGAACACAAAATACCCTTTTGGGGGGACACAGCTCTACGAGCCTGGTGGGAGAGCGAGTTTCTAAGGAAGGAATGTTCATTTGAGGCAGAACCATTCCAAAGGCCCCTGCAGAACTGTGGCCCTGGGCCCTTCGGTTTTGCTCTCTTGTTAGCCAAGGACTCTGGAAGGATAGACTCGGAGGGGACATTTTCTGTTACTGAGAAGAGAGTGCGTCTCAGCCAGCTGTCTCTGAACAATTAATCTTCAAAATGAGATCTCAATTATGAAACATGTGTTCTCATGTGCAAGGCCCTATTCTCATCATCCAGAGATGCCATTAGACACAAATAATATATATTTTTTCCATTCATAATTATCTCCTCTTAATGCAGTCTTCTTGATGATTATGATGTATGTTGTAACTGTTGACTCCTCGCTGTTGGAATTGTTAACATATTGTGAAAATATGCACAAAATCATTCTTTCCAAGCTGACTTTTGCTGTTAAAATTAGAAAGACCGATATGAGTTTGAACAGCATGAGTAGGAAGAGAAGATGATCAATTCTTGGGCATGGAAATGCAATTGTCTTAGGATTTCTTGCTTTGATGTCTTGGATCTTCCTGTGTTCATTATAATAAAGACAATAGAGTTAAGTGAAAGGGGTGTAGCCCGAGAGGGAATAATGGAACATTTTAGTGTAGAATGATTTTGATTTTAAAATGTTTTCTATTTCTATTAACAGATAGATTTAGCTACTAGAAACGTGACACAAATAAAATGCATTTGATTTATTGAAGGGGTTTAAAGTTTTGATTCAATACCTTTTGATTTACTGCTCATCCAGAAGAGAGAAAAGTATTGAAAATTAAAATCCAGACAATATACATATTTTTTTAAAAAAATTGTCATTAAAATTAAACACATATCTATTGAACTGACAAAGGTCAACCCCATTTGTTCAGAACTGAAACTTGGCAATAATTTTTCCCAAGAGACCAATGAATCCTTTGATTTTTGATAACAATTAAGATTTTTGTTTTAAGAATCACAACTAGATGAAAAATATTTTCTTGCTCTATTTGGAAAATAACCACTTTCCGTTCTTTCTCCCATCCGCTCTGAGAATCTCAACGGTTTCCTGCCCAGGTTTGGTTTTCTCTCCGCCACTGTTCCATGGGCGTTTCGTTCCACGAAACCATGAAGAGAAACAGGTCAGTCATTCATGGAAGCTGCAGTTTTAATGTGTTTCCAGTTCTTCATTCCGGAATCAGTATGTGACCTGTAAGTCCCAGAACTGAGATCCAAAAGCCACTGCCCACCCCCACCTCATCACTAAGACAACTCATGTCATTTTTGCCTGACCCTAAGCAGATCTTCCCTTACTTGGGGTGACAATGATGCCACCTCCCCTACAGGAGTGCCAGTGTTTGTAGGACAGCACCTTGTCCTGGCAGCCTAATGGGTTTGACATCCAGAAACCAGGAGCCTGCCTTGATGAACCTCCCAAACTTGTTTTGAAATGTCAACGCTTTCCTTGTTTTGAATTGGAAGCAAAGATTTGTTACAGATGAGCAGAGAGCTGTCTGTCCCTCCGGCCTCAAAGGAGTATTTTAAAACTTGGGTATTTTATTTATACTGAGCTCTAATGAGAACTGGAGAATGAGAGGAAGGGAGGAAGTTCCCAAAAGCACATATTATGAAAAATTAATGTCATTCCAAAGCAGACCACCCAGACAGAAAACACATCTCCTATCCTAAATGAGGGGTGGGGCAGGCACTTATAATTAAAGTTGCAATCCTCGCTCCATTCACATCTGTTTTAAAGCACTGAGTAATTTTTTTTTTAAGTTTGGTTTCCCTATGGATATCTTGCAAAAATAACATGAGGTTTTGCTTAACACCAAACTCTCCATTAATATTTATTTTCACAGAGCCTGGATCTCTTCGTGGGAAAGCTGGCTACCAACAATGCCAGCAGCTACAGCCTTCTCTCTGGATGTCTTTTTAAATTGCATGTGAAGAGTAGATGATTTCAAACTGCACATAATGTTTTAAAGAAACATAACTTTCAAAGTTAGGATAACCTGTTTATAAACATCTGCTTGTGTGTGTCTTCAGACATCTCCAGAGTTTCAGACTTTAAGGAATTAGAGCAGTGAAGGTCTGATAGCTTCTGCCCTGGTTAGGTTTGCTGTGAGGCTGATACGTAAGGCATCTTTGCTGAATCACTTCCCTTGGTGGGGTATTGATCAGAAGCTGCATATATGATTTTACTTGATGTCCTGACTGATTCAATAGATTAAATGTATTTCAAAGAGATAAACGAGAAGATGGGGTTTTAAATATGCAGAACAACAGAGCAGGAAGTCCATATGGCGTGGAATAAAGACACACACACTTCTGAAAACTTAAAAGGCTGTCATCTGCCAAGCCTGCCCGTAATAGCCACTCTCAAAGATAATTGCCACCCATGTGTCCTTGATGAAAAGTGCATCATGTTGCCCAGGAAATTAGCTGAAACTGCAACAAGAAAGATTTAGATTAGCTGAGGCAGAACTTCCTGCCTGACTGACCCTGGGTTATGAGAGCAAGTGGCTGGGAATGGACTCTGGGATGGGCCTGTTTGTCCCTCAGATGTCCATCCCTTCTCCTTCTCTTTGGGCCTCGAGCTGTAGAGTAGACAGGTGTTACCATCTCCAGCATAACTCGACATGTGAGAAAATGAGTTTTAAAGAGCTCAGCTTGTTGCCATTTGTGCAACGGCAACAAATTATGATGGAATCAACCTATAAACAAGGACTGAGACCTGCTCAGTGGTGCTGAGCACTGTTCTGGATGCTGGGTATGTGCCCTCAGCCATTCATGGAGGAAGCAAGCCACGAGCACACAGAAACCTCTACAATCTGCAGGACTGCTGGAAAGGGAGGGAGGGGAAAAGAGGCAGGTCGTGGGGACCAGCCTGGAAAAGGTTTTCCCCATACAGTAGGACACCTTCGAAGATGGGTAGGTAGAAAACAGGAGAGGCTAGAGCAATGGGCTGGTAGATACACAGCTGGACTTGAATTCATGAGTTCCCAGTCCAAGCTTTCAGGGGCAGGGGCTGGGGACAAGAAAGTGAATGAGGGAAGCAGCTTAGGTGTGAGCGCTTACATCCTGAGTGTGGCGCGGAATGCAACTGGCATGCAGGCCCAGGTGACTGGGATTACCAGGGAAGCCAGCCACCTGCCTTCCAGTCACGGGTAAAAGCTTTTGTTTCTTAAATGTTTTCTTGAATCCCTCAACACTGGGTAGGTCAAGAGCACCGTGCCCACTGATGGATTTGCCACTTTTGTCCAGTTAATGTGCCGTTAAACCTATTCTGGGATCCCTTAAACATATGGGCGGACAGAACAAATGCTGGTGACTTTTGCTGATGCCTCAGAATCCTTGTCTTTGGGACACTTGCGACCCTAGAGCACTTTTGTCCTGGGAGAACTGCCATCTGCTCCGGCAGCTCGCAGAAGCCCGGGACAGGAGGGAGCAGTCAGCCGGCAGATCGGGAGCAGTCCCAGTGGCCTGTCCTCCTCTTGGGAGCCACACAGTCTTCACAAACGGACCTTCCTGGGTGCCCGCCCTGTCTCCCAGGCTTGGGGGTGCGGAGGCAGTCACGGGGTCTGCCCCTCCCCGGCTCCACTTCCTTTCAGAGCCCCACATGCCCAGGCAGGGAATGCAGACAGAGCCTGGGTGGCCCCCCGCCAGCTGGACATCAGGACCCGGCCACGTACCCACCTCGGTCTGTGTGCCAGGCCAAGGGCAGTCCTGGCAGATGCCCTCGGGCCCCTTAATTTGCACTCTTGCTTCAGAGACCGGAGCGTTAGAATCATAAACACTCCTTTTTGTGGCTTCTGGGTTATTTTGCCTATTTGGGTAATAATTCTCATTATGCTTTGAGGTCCTTTTGAATAAAAATGGCATTCGCCTTATCTTTAAAGGTCGAAATCTCAGCCTAATGTATGACCCATGCTATCCTTGGAGAGTTATAAAAATTAGATTATATAACCTCACATTTCCTGTTAATGAACATGGTGATGCTTTGGCCCAATGAGAGGGAGACGAGATGGGGATTTATGCTTTAATAATCCTGCTTAGATTGGTGTGTGTGGCTGCGGGCCGCGGGCTGCCGATGGGCACAGCAGGCACTGTGGCTTTCCTGGCCAGCAGGGCAATATTTTTTATGGCGGTAAATCTCTCCGGGGTGAGTGAGGGTTTCTTACACTGTACCAGGGGACAGCTGCAGCAGTGGCTTTGTGTACGAAATTGCTCTGAAAATAAGACTATTCTTATCATCTAGAAAAATGCTGCTTGGTTCTGCGGGTCTTAATGTGTAGATAGATGCTGCTGTGGGCACCCACTGATACAGACATGATGCTGGTTGCCATATATGCCACGTTCTCAGTTATTCCTCATGCTCTCCCCGTCTGAGAGGCGCTGTGAGTGTCCCCATTTTACACTGTGACTTTCTTCCGGGCAGGGACCGTGTCTTCATTTCAGTATTCCCAGTGCCTGGGGCAGTTCTTAGCACGTGGTTAGTCACTGCTGTTGAATAATAAATGGAGACCTATGGTGGTTAATTCTATGTGTCAGCTTGGCTAGGCCACAGCGCACAGATATTGGGTCAAACATTCTTTGAAATGTTTCTGTGAAGGTGTTTTTTTGGATGAGATGAACATTTATATCGGTAAACTTTGAGTAAAGCGGGCTGCCCTCCATAATGCCAGATTGGTTGAAGGCCTTCATGGAAAAAGATGGGTCTTTGCAAACAAAAGGAATTCTGCCAGCTGAAGACCTTCGAATTGGGTCTGCAACTCTTCCCTGAGCCTCCAGCTTGCTGACCTGCCCTGCACATGGTGGACCGGCCAAGCCTTCATAATGATGTGTGCCAATTCTTTAATCAACCCAGATAGATAGAATGACAGATAGATTGATCAATAGATAGGTGGATGATAGTTATTTCCATATCTATCTCTCTATCTCTATCTAGCTATATAGCTGTGTCTGTGATCTCTATCTCTATAACTATAAGCATCTTCTGTTGACTATGTTTTTCTGGAGAATGCTGATACAAGACCTAACATATTTTCAAATGTGAACCACATGAGAAGCACGTAGGGAGTTATAAAAAATACTGATTTCCTGGGCCTTATAACCAGATACTTTGATTTAATTTGTTAGGATGTAGATAGTATTTTTTAAAAGCTCCCCAGGTAGCCATCAGGGGAATGTAAACCAAAACCGCAATGAGATACCTTATAGACCCTCTAGGATGGCCCTTATAAAAAAGACAGGTCATAATAAGTGTTGTCAAAGGCATGGAAAAATTGGACTCCATATCCACTGCTGGTAGGAATGCAAAAATGTGCAGCCACCTTGGAAAACAACCTGAAAGTTCCTAAAATGTTAAATACAGAATTACGATATGATGCAGCAATTCCACCGCTCGGAATAAGCTCAAGAGAAATGAAAACATACATTCACATAAAAACTTGCAAGTGAGTGTTCATTGCAGCAGTAAACACAATCGCCAAAAAGTAGAAACAACACAAAGGCCCGCCGTCTGACGAATGGGTAAATAAAATGCGGTCTGTCCACACCGCAGGCTGTTATTGGGCGATGAACAGGGATGAAGTTATAACACGATGAACCTTGAAAACGCTCTGCCAAGTGCAAGAAGCCAGACATGGAAGACGCACATTGTAGGAGTCCACTTACATGAAGCCCCCGGAAGAGGAAATCTCCACAGAGATGGAAAGCGGATTCGTGGTTGTCAGGGGCTGTGGGGAGATTGGGGTGAAAATGGGGAATGGTGTTTCTTTTTGGAGCGATGAAGATGCTGTAAAATTAATTAAGGCAATGGTCTTGCGACTCTGGGAATACACTGAAACCACTTTAAATGAGCAAATTGCACAATAGGTGAATTACATCTCAGTGAAGCTGTTAGAAAAAAGTTCCCCAGGTGATTCTCCTGGGGCCTAGATTTGAGAAACACCTGCTACTTAAAGGGTCAACCGTAGGTTATACTGATGCAGCCCTGGTCTCACCTGGAGCTGGTAACAAATATGGAGTCTCAGGCCCCAGCCTGGACCCTCCGCACCAGAGCACCAGGGGCCTTCTGTGACGTTCGTGTCTCAGAAGCAGGTACCGTAACTGCCTCTGGAGTCCCCCATCACCTCTGTCCACCCTTGAGAGCTCCATCCTGGAGTTTCCTGTAGGTCTGGGGAAGCTTTTCGGAGAGAGGAAGCCACTGGATCAGCTTCCCTGGATTATAATCTGCAGGGAACCTCTGTCTTGTACTTGAGTGATTTTCACGTGTATGAAGTGATGGCACTTCTGCCAGTTTTTAGGTCTTAAGAGGATGAACAGTGAGGGGACAAAAGGGAAAGACAGATGGCCCATTAGGAGGGTTCTGTCTGCTGCCTCTGCTTCAGGAGTCGGGGACTCACGCTGGGGTTCAGGCAGCCTTTCCTGGGGCTTGCTGCGGAGAGGACTCGCGTGGAGGCAGCTGCTTTGTAAATCGCTCATTCAGACCGGTGCTTCATAAGCAGGAGCCACACCTGCTGCGCCCCCAGCCCCTGCACCCAGCCCCCAGCAGATGCCCAGTGAGTATTCGGACACTGAAAGTGACACCACACTTAGGGAGAGTGAGCTTCCTCCGTACCAGGCCCTGTGCTGAGCACCTTCCCTCAGTTGTCCCACTTGCCCCTCACCACAGCCCCAAGATAGTGTAGGGAGTGTCACCTTCAAATCTATGTGGGGGACGAGGAAAACAAAAGCTCCAAAGGACCTTGTCCAGTGTCACTCAGCTAACAGCTGGCAGAGCCAGGTTTCAGATTCAGTCTGTGCGACTCCAGTGGGTGGGTGGATACGGAGTTAATGTGGTTGATTTGGGTTTCTTGGTGCCTGAGTGTGTGGCAGTGCCTAGGGATGCAGGAGTGTTATGATGCGGTGAAGTACTACAAGGCTGGCTGTCCACGGGGGTGGGATTCTGGAGAACTGGGAAACTGAGGCTCCACCCGGGGAAGGTTGGCCGACCCCACCTTCCAGACCTCCATCCCCAGTAGCCATTGGCTGGGGACAAATGAGGAACCTGGTTGGTCTTTCTACCTGCTCATCATGGCTATACCTGTTCACCACCACTTCCCATCACTCCTGACTGATCCAGCCATCTCCTGCATTAGATCCTAAACACATCAACTCTATTCTGATTCTTCTTTTTTGTAATCCTTTTTGTTGAAACACTGAGCCCCCGATGAGAGGCCAGTGACAACAGATGGCACTTCAGAAGAGCACCTGCAAAGTACAAACCTCTCCTTAATCCTACCGATGGTTAGCAGCACATTTCCATTTCACTAACTGCAGGAAAATGCCCCTGCATGAGTGACTGGAGGTGTCCCTGACTCTTTGCAGCCTTCACTTAGCAAAGACAATTTGCAGGCTCTCTGCCCAGGGCGTTGATCTACTTTGTGTCTCCAGCCAGTGGGGCGAGTCCGAGCTGGATGCCCCTGGCACGTCAGGGAGCCTGTCCACCCCTGTCCATATCCTCCTCCAGTTTCCTGCTCTAAGTCCCCTATTTCCTGAGGATGACAGATCCAGCACGAGAGCTGGTCTTGTGCATCTTGAAGAGGTCCTCAGTCCTTGCAGTCCATCCTGTTGAAGAAAGCGGCCTCCAGAGGCTGGGATTTTCCCTCCCGCGTCTGCACGTGGGCAGTCCCCAGTCTGCCCCAGGGCCTCAGACCTTGCCTGTTCTGCTCACCTTCAGCCTGGCCCTTGCTTCCTGCCCTGCTGCTGCAGTTACCTGCTCCCCAGCCTTTCTTCTCACCAGCATATCTCATAGCTGTTGCTATGGTACACACCACTCCATCCTTGGTGGCTGTAGCAAATCACCATTTATATGTGTCATGATTCCAGGGGTTGGTAATTTGGGCTGCTCTGAACTGGTTGGTTCTTTTGGTCTTGCCTCGGCTGAGCTGCTAGCTTGCCTGTCTAGGATGGTCTCAGCTAGAAAAACCGGGCTCTGCTCTCTGGCTCTCTGATCCATCACCAGCCCAGCTGAGCTTGTTCACACGGTGGTAGCAGGGTTCTGGGAGAGGGCAGGATATCTCTTGAAACCTGGGCTCAGCCCTGGCCTGATTGGCATGTCACTCCCACTGTACTCTGCTGGGCAAAGCACATCACAAGTCAGTCTTGATTTATCGGCAAAGGAATAGACGCCATTTCTCAGGGGATGAGCTGTAAAGTCACTTTACAAAGGAAGGTGTGGAAAATTGAGTCCATTTCTGAAATCAATCTTTTCCAGCCGATGACATCCTTACCCTGGGCCAGTCCTTATCCTTCAAAGCTCAGAACTGATGCAGCCCTTGTGACCTCTGCTCTGGCCCAGCCACCACCTCCTTCACGTGCCCCCAGGCCAAACACAGAACATATCAGAGGGAGGTTAAGCATGTGTGCAAGTTCTGAAGACCAGGGATGCAGGTCGGGACTGTATTTATCCCTCCAACAGACTCAGCCTGCTCAGCTCCAGCCACGCTGGCCAAGACTTTGTTTCTTAAGCACACCAAAGTCCACCTTGGCACAAGTTGTTTGCCCTGCCTGGGATGCTCTTCCTCCAGAACCTCTTGTTCAGGTCTCTGCTTCAATGTCTCCTCCTCAGAAAAGTCGTAGAAGCTACGGTAGCTCCTTAGTTTCTCTATCACTGCGCCCTATTTTAAGATGCCACATAGCACTTATCACAATCCTATTTCTCTCTCTCTCTCTTTTTTTTATTATTCATTTATCTGTTTGTGTCCCTACCTACTCCCAACAGGCCCCCCACCAGTGCAATGTCAGTTTCAAGATTGTAAGGACCTGGTCTCATTCATCACTGTATTCTCAATGCCCAGAACTTGATTAGCACAGGAGGTGCTCAGTAAATGTCTTTTGGGTGAGTGGATGGGTGAGTAAGTGGGTAGATAGATAATCCAGAGTGGTTATCCATGGCAGTGGGCTCTTGTTTTTGAAACCAGATATAGGATGAGAGATTACTTTTTTTCTTATTTAAAGTATCACTCTGACGGCAATGCTGAATAAACTACATCTGTGGAGCTGGGTGCGGGGACAATGGTGTAATCTCTGAGTGACAACCCTACTTTTAGGAGCTGAGTGCTTGATGACGAGGCAGGTGGGGAGACAGAAGAATTCAGGACTTCTTGACTTGCCCCTTATGGCATGAAACCAGGGCGAGGATGGTTAGGGCTAGCATTCTTAGCGATGCCCAGTCCAAGAAAGAGATTTCATCCCTTCAGTGGGGCTGGGTGGGAGAAGGAAGTCCCCACCTCTCAGTTGTACTAGTTATTAATTTACAACTTAATTATGTGATGGAGAGAACATGCTTTGTATGATAACCATTATTTGACATTTTTTGAGACTTGCCTTATGGCTACAATGATCATGGAATTCAATGTACAAACAGGGGCAATTTTGGCTGAGATAAATGCTAAAATGACCAGATGCTAAGACAAGAGATATAAACTGGTACAGTCCTAGAAACCAGAATGTATGTTACCTTATTTATGGCTGAATATGCAATAAAATTTTTAAATGTTTCATGTTGTGTTTGAAAATAATAAGTATTATGCATTTGTCTGATGCAGTGTTCTATTCTTTTCCATTAAACCAAATTTCCTGATCATGTTCAAATCTTCTTTATTCAGGCTGCATTTTACCAGTTTAATCTCTCAGTTGCTGAAAAATGTGTCAAAATACTCCAAATGATTATAAATATGTCTTTAGCCTTGTAGTCTCTCAGTATTTGTATTACATTTTGAGTATACGATGCATACAAATTTAAAATTGGTACACATTACTTTGTGTTTTGTCTTTATTGTTTTAAGGATCTCAGTCTCCAGTAATGCTTTTGTTTCAAAATCTATTTTACCTGTTACTAATATGGCTACAGCAGCTTTCTTCTAAAATTTTGTTATAATTTAACCCTCAAGGCATTATTAATACTACTATCATCATCATCATCATCGTCATCATCATCATCATCATCATCAATCATTTTAGACAAAGTTTTGATTTAAACATATTTTTTTCTCTATTCCATCTTCAATCTGCAAACTTCCGTGTGAAACGTTTTTTTTCTGCCTCAAGTACATCCTTCAGAATCTCCTTTATTGAGGGCTTATATTTGGAAAATTCAGTTTTTGTTTGTCTGAAAGAGACTTTTCCTTGTTCTTGAAAGATCTATTCACTAAGTATAAACTTCTAGGTTGACAGTAATTTTTCTCTTAGCACATTGAAGATAGCATTTTATTGTCTTTTAGTTTCCATTTTTTTCTGCTGAGAAATTAGCTGTCAGTTTTTGAAGGTGGTCTGTCTCTTTTTCTTTCTTATCTTTTTAAAAAACTTTCATATGTGCTATGGTCTAAATATTTGTGTCCTTCCCCGTTCTAATGTACAAAGTGATGGTATGGGGAGGTGGGGCCTTTGAGAGGTCCTTAGGTCATGGGTGTGGATCCCCCACAAGTGGAATTAGTGCCCTGATAAAAGAGACCCCTGAGAATTTTCTCGTCCTTAGAGTCAGAAACTCAGAAAAGGACCCTTACTTGACCGCGTTGAAACCCTGATCTCTTTATTTCCGGCCTCCAGAACTGTGAGAAATAGATTTCTCTTATTTATATGCTACCCATTCTGTGGTATTTTGTTATAGCAGCTCAAAAAGATTAAGACAATATGGAAAATTTCAAAGAATACAGAATAGTAGATTGAAACTTAATATAATCTGTACTCTGGCTTTTAAAATACTTATTCTTTCTCTTTGGTGTATTAAAATTTCATGTGTGCATCTCTCTCTCTCTCTCTCTCTCTCTCTCTCTCTCTCTCTCTCTGTGTATGTGTGTGTGTGTGTGTGTGTGTGTGTGTGTGTGTGTGTACACTGGGGGGACTCATTAGGACTGATTTCTTTTACCTCTTCAAATATTACTCTTGCCCCATTCCCTCTGTATTCTAATTCATGAACTTAACTTAGACCCAGATTTTTCAACCTCAGCAACCTTGCCACAACTCTTTGTTGTGCAAGGCTGTGTAAAACATTGTAAAATGTCTAGCAGCCTCCTTGGCTTCCAGCCACTAGATGCCAGGAGTGCATAACCTCTACTTCTTGACAGTTGTGACAACCCAAAATGTCCCCTGGAAGGCAACATGGCCCCTGATTGAGAACCAATCTGATTTAGACATATATTAAACCTTTTTTTATCTCTCATCCCTGTTTTCTCAATGTCTTGTTCTTATATTCCAAACCTTTGTTATTTCTGGACTGTAATTTGGATAATTTCTTCACTAGCTTATCTCTTCAGCTTCTTATTCTGATTATATTCAAACTTAACTTTTGTTTCTATAAACATAATCATTTTACGTCATCTTTGATAATTTCAGTAACCTAAGTCATTGTTACTGACTTTTGTTTTTGCTGACTCTTTTTGAGGAAATGGTCCCTCATTTCCTTGTGCGCTCAGTGACTTTTCCTCAAACCTTTGCATGTGGGGATTCGTCTGCGAGATGAAGGTGGTTTTCTCTGGAGATGATTTAATTTAGCTTCTGCTGGATGCCTGGGATCCTACTTATCTAGGACCACTTCACTGTTGGTTTGAGAATTTTCAGACTCTAAGTCATAAGAATTCTGGCTGCAGACCTGAATGAGGGTAAGCTCGTGGGAGTCAGTTCTCGGGGTGTCTTTTTCTCCTTCCCTCTGTTCTAAGGTTCAAGAGAAGTAACGTTTCCAGTCGTCTCATGGGTGGTCGTGGAGTTATTTCTAATTCACCTTTACACTAAAAGTTCAGCTCAGGGGACCCTCGTTTTATTAGTTAGGGTGTTCAAGTCAACTCCTTTTCTCCCAGATGCTTTGTCTCTGGTGCCCTGTGAGGCTATGGAAATCTAAGCTCAATATACCAGGCTCTGCAAATGCCCCCAGGGTGAAAGCTGTTTAGTTTTCTGCTTACCTCTTGGGTTTATAACCTCCATTTCATTTTCTGCCTTCACGCTCCTTATTTTCTTGCCAGCCTGTCAAAGCACTTCAGAAGGTGCTCACAATTTTAACCAGCAGTTTTAGCTATTTTCAATGGGGAAATTGGTCAAGGTATCTAGTTTGTTATTTTGTTGGCGATGAATATTGAATTACTTTTTTTCCCCCTTTTCCTAGTTACAGATCAATCCATTTATCAGACATGCCACTTAAAACTATACCTGTTTTATCCAGCATACCCAGCTAGCCTGGATTTCTTAAGCTGATGTTTTACAGAAGTTGCAGATGGAGAGATAAACCAGGAGCACAATTAGATTGCTGTTTTCACAGGCCTTTCCTTCGCTTTGACTCTCTGGCTGGAGGCAATTATAGGGCAACGTGTGTGAACTTAATGCAGTCCCCAGTAATTGAGGCTTGTCCAGAGCATTCACTGGGATTCCACTGAGCAAACCACTGTCTCAGCACAAACAGTGGCTGGGCTGCTCGGTTAAGAATTTCCAACATCAAGGAAACAATTTCTTGCATCTACATCTTTTTAACTTGTTCTTCACTGACTGACTGTCACTTCTAAATGAGCTTAGAGTGTGCCCACCTGCACTAAAGAATGGAAAAAATATGCCAGGGAGATAGTTTGCTGTTACTGGCTGTGAATGGCCAGAAACAACAATAATAATGATCATAATGAGCAAAGACGATGGCAACAGTGGTGTTTACTCTGTCCCGTTCACCGTATTCGGGACTTACCTGGATTGATCCATCCAGATGAGCTCATCTAATTAATCTCATGAACAACTGGCCCTGCTATTTAATTACTGCCCAAATCAAAACTGATTAAGAACTGCTGTACAGCTAATAAATCACCTCAGCAGCTCCCCTCATTCACTTATCTTGGCAATGATTTTGGCAACCAGCTCATATAGGTGGGACCATTGGAACTGAATCTCATGAATCTTTCAGTGGTGTGTTTCTATGGATGAGGTAGGTGTTAAGTTGTCCTATTGCAAGAGCATCTTGAGTTAAAATTATATCTCAAGACTGTATGATGTAAAATTTTAGGCTTTAATCCCTGTTTGTCTATAATAGAAGATGTTTTGAGGTGTGCTCTAAGGAAAATCCTGGCTCTCCAATCTACTTAAAGTTTGGTAAGCAGAGTACAAAAAATATTTTTTTTGTCCTGATATACTTAAAAGTAAGTTGCTTACATGAAATGTCATCACTCCCGGATACTTTTGAAAATGTATTTCCAGCACAGATGAACATTCTTCTGCATTATTACCACATATAACCAACAAAATCAGGATGTCAGTGTCAATATATTACTACCATCTGATCCTCAGACTTAATTCAAATTTCATAAATTATCTCAAAGTCTTTTATAGCAAAATAACTCCATGCAGGATTGCATTTTGCTATCCTGTCTTTTAGTGTCTTTTCCCTTAGTCTTTCCTACACTTTTATAACCATGACATTTCTAAAAACTACAGGTCATATATTTTGTAGAACGTGTCTCAATTTGGATTTGTCTGATGTTTCCTCATGATTACATTTAGGCTATTTATCTTCGGCAGGAATGTCACAGAAGAGACAGTGAGTCCTTCCTATCTTTATTAGGTGGCACCCAATGTTGATTTGTACCATTTCTGATTATTTTAACTATAAGATTAAGGAAGTATCTGTCAATCTTCTTCACTATCATGTTACTTCCATTGTAATCAATAAGTATTTCATGAGGAGTTTGAGACTATGTAAATACCTCATTCTTTATCAAACTTTTAATCTATTCATTTAGTTATATCAACATTGGTCCATGGGTTCTTATTTTATTTTGATTTGTATATTTTGACATTTAAATTTTCTCAGATGTGGCCAATGATCGCCTCTTGATTTGACATGCCCCATCATTCATGGAGTATTTTCTTATTTTCTCACACAAGATAACCCAAGCTCATCTTGTCCTCAAACCTATGATTAGCTATTTCTCCAAAGAGCTCCAGTTTCTTTTAGTTGAGGATGGTAGTTGGTCTAGTAAGTCTTCACTGCTATTGGGATGTCACTGTTCCCAGGCCTTTTCAAGTACAGAGCAAAGGATTGTAGGTAAGCATATATATATATACACATATACTCACATCTATATTTATTTCAATTTCTACGTGTTGAAAATTATGAGCTTACACCAATGCTTCTAATTCCAATCCAATACCATGCAATTCATTCTCATTTTTTCTTTTCCTTATTTGAAACTCTAACAGTGAAAAATTTGACTCCTATTATCCTTCATAGAACAACTTATTTCACCAGTAACCTATAGGTAACCAATCTTCAGTCATCACCACCTACCACACACCCCACCGCAGTCTCTTTATTTACCTCACCCATGCCTTAGCATCCTTGCCATGAAGCTTTGCCACACACAAGTCCTCCAGTGGGGTTGCCCTACTTATCTTGCTTAGACTCTGACCCCCAGTGAAGACTATGCTCCTGCACAAAAGCCCTCTTTACTCCTTGGGCTCTGCTTACCCATGCCAACCTGTGCCCCCCACCCCACCTACCTGCACAGATGCCTTCCTCTTCTCTCCTGTGCACTGACTACCCACTCTGGGCTACCTCTGCACATGAAGCCCTCCTTACTCTTCTCAGATGCTGGACCTATACCAGGTAGCATTTCTCACCCCTTGGGAATCCAACACCATGTGCACAATGCTGCTTCCCAGTGTGGATGTCCTCTTCTGTTGGTCTAAGTCCTTATCTCTGTGTTCCCTCGCCCCATTGGTGTCATCACTCACCTTGCTCAGTGTCATCTAATGTGTTTTGGACTAAATTCTGGGGGAAAGAAAAAGACGATTTAAAATCTTTCATAGCCACAGATTGCTTCCTTCAAGTGCAATTTTTTAAGGACCATCAATATATAAAACAGATTCATGTGACATTTTTATATATTTATGTAATTATTTCAGTGTAAGTCTATAACACTTTTTTTTTTTAGAAAACTAATAAATGAAAATAATGGATTGTTAAAAAATTTTAACCCCTTTTTATTTTGAAGTAATTTTAGATTTGCAGAAGAGTTGCAAAGGGAAGTATACCTTTCGTCCGGTTACTCTAGGGCTAATACCTTGTGGGAAGTGAAGAGGCTGCTCAGTCTTGTTCTGAGAGATGCGGGTCTACCTGGGCCTCACTGGTGCATCTGGGCTCCAAAGAGCTAAAGGTTGCGACCTGCCCAGGACGTGTCCTGGGAGTGCACCAGAGTCTCTGCCTCCACCCTGGCCTGCTCTGCCTTTTTCCTCCCCTTCTTCAGATGCTTCCTGGTCACGACATCAATATTGGAAAAGGCTGTGCCCTGAGAAGCAGCCCCATAGTGAGTCAGACTATGATGGGATCCCAGGGTCACCGCTGAGGTTGGAGGTTAGGTAGGGTTCTCCGTCCTGTGGCCCTCCCACCCCACATTCCCGATTCTCATTCTATATTGGCTATTGGGGGATGCTGTCATGTAAGACGGAGGTCCCTGATCTTTTTGGCACCAGGGACTGGTGTTCCTGTGAGAATCTCATGCCTGATGATCTGAGGTGGAGCTGAGGCAGAGATGCTAGTGCTGGGTGGGGGTGCGGGGCACTTGCTGGTTGTATGACCACAAACTCAAATGACATCTTGAGGCCAGTCTGTAAAACCGGGACAACTGTACCTCCCTCAGAGGAAATGCTTCTGGAAAACACTCAGCAGAGTTCTTGATGCATAATTAGCACTTAACAAAAATTAGTTTTTAACTCTTGTTTGCACCATTTAAAGTGAATTCAGTGGCCATCCTAGCATAGTCCATAGGTGGTGAATTTTTACTCACTTGAACCGAGTTTTTCTGTGCCTCAGCCAGGGAGGGCTACTCCTCACCTCGCAGGCAGTCTCAGCCTGGAGTTTGGGCAGTGGGCCACCTTGGCTCCTTTGTTTTTGGAAATACATTTCTTTGCAGCCAGTTGCAGATTGCCACCTCATTATTTTTGTTTCCGTGTTGGCACTATTTTGTCTTCAAGTCACTTGACTGTTTCATTTCTGTGTGGGTAAAGATTGAAAAAAACTTAATGAAATAAAGAGCAGATGACACCACTCTGGCCAGGAATAGGTGTGTGTGTGTGTGTGTGTGTGTGTGTGTGTGTTGTGGGGGTGACCTTATTTGTGAGGGACACAGGCAGCATTATTTGTCAGCTGGGGTTTTGTTCTCACACTGTTCTTGGCAAAAATGGATGAAGCTTCAGATGGGCGTCTGAAGGGCAAGGCCCCCATGGCCCTGGCTATGAGGACTGAGACTTGTTAGTGAAGAGCTCAACAGAAAATTCTTGGAAGACTCGTGGTGTCACATTGACATATGCCATGGTTACAGAGAAAGAAACCTTTTCTAGGCAAGTGATCCGGTGTCATAAGGTATTTGATGGGTCATAGAAAATGCCTTGCCCACCTTCTGCCAGATTTTGTATCCCTTCCCTTGACTTCTGATTTTGGACACTCTTTATCTATCTATTCTTGTGTTTAGACAGCCTGCCTCTCCTTGAAGCAGGGGTGACCCAAGCTGGGGCAGGCTTTGGGAATTGCCTGAATGGCCCAGCTGGGCTGTGAATTAGCATAACTGGCAGGTCCCATCTGTCCAGTTTACACTGTAACTGATGCTGCTCTATCTTTTGTTGTTAAATTTTTCAGATGGCCCGGGTCTTATTTATACCATCACGGGTAGGGAGGGATCTCGCTGCAGAATGTGATGCCTGTATTGGCCTCATCTGCAAAAGAAGGAAATAATAATCGTGTCTTCTTCATGGGCTCTCCTGGGGTAAAGGAGATGATACTTGCAGTGCTCTGCCGGGGCCTGGCACATGCTGGGTGCCGCCTGAGCGGAGCTGAGATACTGATGGTGATGCTTGAGCTCACTGAGCCTTTTCCACCACGTGAGCAGAGCACCAGTACAACCTCCCAGGGCTGCCACTGGGGTCCTTCTCAGCCTCCCGCAGGAACTGGTCGGCTACATTGCCTTTCAGAGGAATCACAGGCCACAGATGATTACAAAATAAATATCAAGTCTCCCACCTCCCAACTTGTCTCCTGACCTCTGGATAGATTTTTCCCACCGACACTGTTTGCCCTCTGGTTAAATATCCTGGGCATGGTATTTAAGACCCTCACCCTCCTTCATCCCCCACTTCTGCTGGCCCCTTTCCAGGAAGCATCTCCGAGCCTATGCTCGCACCCTCTGCCTCTTTCCTTGATTGCCCCCAAGGCATGGGTTTTCAAAGATTTTCTTACGTTAGGGGTCCCTAACCCTCGGGCCGCTGACCAGTACTGTTCTGCGGCCTGTTAGGAACCGGGCCGCACAGCAGGAGATGAGTGGCGGGAGAGAGAGCGAAGCTTCATCCGTATTTGCCTCTGCTCCTCAGTACTAGCATCACTGCCTCAGCTCCACCTCAGATCATCAGGCATTACGTTCTCATAGGAGCACCAGCCCCTGGTGCCAAAAAGATTGGGGACCTCTGTCTTGCATGACATCATTCCCCAATAGCCAATATATAGTGAGAATGGGGAATATGGGGTGGGAGGGCCACAGGATGGGGAACCCTGCCTAACCTCCAACCACAGCATTGACCCTGGGACTTACACCAATGCCTCTGGGGCTCTGGGGATTTTGAAAGCCACTGCCCTGGACAACTAAAACTGCCTCCCAAAGGGCTCTCTCATCTCTGTCCCCAAACCCTGCTACATGCCCCTGTCACTGGAGAAATCTTCCTTACCCTCTGGCTATGTTCTTCCCCTGCCTAAGTGTGTTCAGTCATTGCCGTTTGCCTGCCTGATAGAGCCCACTTCTCAGATTGGCGTTGCTGGCTGTATGACCTTGGGCAAGTTACTCAATCTCTCTGTGTCCCAGTTTCCACATCTGTAAAATGAGATTATAGTGAGGTCAGACCCAGTTGTGCCTATAAAATACTCATTTCTGTGCTTTGCACATTATAATAAATGCTCAGGAAATCTTAGATGATCTACTTGGTATTTATTTACATATCACACATGTCTTATTCAATTCAAAACAGTCTACAACATTTGCAATCCTACTACCTTACTTGATATGCAGCCTGACACCTAAGTATTTGCTCAGTGAGAATTTTTGACTCCTACATAGCTTTGCAGAGCTGTGGCTTAGGGCTTCTAGATAATTATTTCTCAAAATGTGGCCTGGAGACCACCTGTATCAGAATAATCCTGAGTGTATGCAGATGCCTCGACTCTGAATCTACACTTCAACATGATATTTAGGGATTCTTACAGTGCCCTACAGAGAACCCCCGAGGTGGGCGTTCAATCCTGCCCTTTGGTTCTGTCCTCACATGACCTCCCAAGGCTGAGATACAGTAATCCTTTGGTCCCTTCCCATCAATCTCTCTACATCCCTATTGAATTTCAAAAGCTTCCTCCCACCCCATGCTGCCATCATACAATCAACCCCATGCCAGAAATATTGACTTCAACCCAAAAAATTCTAGCAAAGTTATTTCTCCTTTGGCTTCAGTCATGATGTTATTTTTTGGAGGATCAAGACTTTTTAAGTACCCGTGTTCCACTGTTTAACGGTTCACTAATAACAACAAAAGGCTCTTCATTTTTTATCCATTTGCCTTTGCGGCGAAGGCTTATTTTGGTTCCATGGAGGCACCTAATTAATTATTTAATGTTCGTTTGTATTTTTACCAACATTAGGTCCAATTTACTTTGTGGAACAAGCCATCCATACAGTATGTGTCATAATTACTGTTTTGCAATTTCACACCAGCAAAAATTTATTAAAACTTCACGACTCATTAATAGTAAGTGATCATAACCACTTAATAGAAAAGGAAACTGCGCTAATGATGGCGGCTTTGATGAACGTATTTGACCTTAAGTCATGAAGTCAAGTGAAATTAATATCGCTGAGTGTCGAGCATAAGCTTTGTTACAGCGCACATCGTTTCAATCATCATAAAAGGCAAATAAACTAGTTTTGAGTTTGACTAGATCTGAAAAGCCTTTTAACTCTTCATAACAAATTAAGGGAATGGGAACAGTAATGAGCCCCTACACAATGACGATTGACAGGATGTGAGTCGATGCAGACACGGCTCTTTTTGATCAATGGGGGAGCGATGTCATCCATTGGGCTGGGTAGATGTGCAGACACATCATCATCGGGATAGAAGTCTGTCTCAAAAGGATTTAGGATAGGATAGAAAGGGACTCGGCAGTTTGAAGACTTCACCTTCTCCTAACTAGATAAGTAGATGGGGGTCTATGAGGCATTGAGACCCAGAAGGATCTTAATAAAATTTAGGAGAGCCAGCTGGCTCTGTGGATGTCACAGACACTGCTTATGCATCAAGGGTGCAGATCTGATGAAACGGCCTCCCTCGTGTGAACGAGGCTCTCTCCTGCCTCCGTGAAGTTTGCCTTCTTCAGGGCCTGGGCAGAGGGAAGAAAGAAAAGCACATACATTTCTATGAGGGCAAGGATTATATGTTTTTGTTTCCCAGAGATAGTGTCTGTCACGTGACCAGCCTCCAGTGAATTTGTTAATGGCGGCAGGGGAAAAAGGAGCCTAGGAGAAACTCAGTTCCCTCATTCTTTCGGGAGTAAGTCAGTGTGTGCTCAGTTTTTTGCTTCAGTTTTTACTGCTGGTGTCATCATCAGTTTTTGTCATCCTCTTTATGGCAGCAGCTGTTGCCAATGTAAGAATCTGACCACCATCCCCTGAGATAGGTTCTGTTATTTATCCCATTTGACAACTGGGGAAACTGAGGCTCAGAGAGGTCAAGAAACTTTATCTCTAGAGTCTACACTTTTCACCACCCATTGGGGACACAAGAGGACTGTATCCTACCTTTTTTGGAGGGGTTCCCCCCCTTACTGGTGAGGAGAGTCTCATGCACACAGAACTAAGTGACGATGCAAGGTCACATATGAGCACAGGAGTGAGTGGGGTGGGCTGCGAGACCAGTGGGCACCACAAAGATAGAGACTCTGTTATAACTTGTAGTGACTTGGAAGGCTTCCCAGCAGGTGGCTGTAGGATGGCTAGGAGGTGGCAGCGGGTGAGTGTGGTTGGTGGGTGGACAGAGGCAGTGAGTAGGTCTGCTTATTTGGGTACAAGGACAGAGTAGGAAAGTTGAGAGGTAGCATGGAGTCACAGCCTGGTGGTGGCATTTTGGAGAATCAGTCTGGAGGAGCTGGAGACTGAGAGTCCTTTGGGGAGGCAGCAGGGACAGCAAGGAAGTCTGGACACGAATGAACACAGTCCTGCTGGCTGATCAGTTAGGCCAGGAAGGAATGGAGAGGGATGAGTCGCTGTGAACACCGGAGTCTGAGGCTGGTGGCTGGGGGAGGGGAAGTCGAGGAATCCAGACTCAACGGGAGACTTTGGCTCTTTCGTTCCCCAATGTACTGAACCTGTGCCCCCATGTGCCCCACTTCTACCGAGCCTGGGTGTTACCCTTGCTCACCTTTCACCTCTAAGCACCGAGGAGTCCCATCATTGTCATTGTCACGTTTTACTTGTTTCCAAGCAGAAATGCTCCTCCCATTACTGTGTAAGCCTGATAAGAAGAAAGGCCTCTTCTCTCTCCCCCTCCTCTCTACCTCCTGTGCCTGGAAGGATGCTCTGGGCATTGATATATGTTGAAGGCCAGAGGGTTGGGGCAGGTTGGGGAACTAGAGCATCTGCAGTGGGCAGGCTGATTTGAGGAGATGGCTGGAAATACTGGAAGCTGAGCGAGGGCCCACGGGAGGCATCCCAAAGTTATCTGCTCTGGGTGGCAACTGAAGCTCAGAAGTGAGGAAGGAACGAGCCCTCCAAGGGGGCTGGATGGGAAAAAAAAAATAAAAAAGAAAAGAAAAGAAAAAAGAAAGAAAGGGGCAGAGGACCAGAGTCTGGGCCTCCCCGGGCAGGGGAGCCATGTGACGTACACCAGCAAAGTTTGCAGTCAGAACTCATTAAAATGTTGCCAATAAAAGCATAGCCTAAAGGATCGTTCTGTTTCACTGTCATTGAATCCCAAATTAAGAAAAATATCCAAATGCATACATTGGTTCTTCGCTTTACAAGAGGATTAGCAATTTAAAAAGTCAGGTTTTCTGAAAGATCTAATCCCTCTGCGGCTTTGAAAAGTGATGCGATTTGTAGGAAGTGTCTTCTGGAGCCACTGGAGGCAGTTTGCAGGATAACACTGAGGTTACAACGCAGACCCTTCAGCCAGGCTGCCTGAGTTCGGATCCCGGGGTCCCCTCTGATCTGTGGGACTATGCTGAGTTTTCTAACCTTTGACTCTATTTGCTCAGCAGCAAAATTGAGAGAGCAGCACCTGCATCATAAGACAGCTGCCAAGATTCAAAGCGATGATCAGTGTTACTTAGAAGAGTAAGCACTCAATGAATGTAAGATCCAGGGGAAATACAAGTTTTTCTTCTTCTCAGAAGCCAAGGAGTAAACAGGAACCAAAATAGAGAGGGACTCGATGGTGGGGGAACTGTGGACACATCGCACCTGAGTGACCTGGGCTTTGCTGTGTCAGTTCTGTGGGTGAGGCAAGCTGAAGGTTGGGGCTCTTTGTAGGACAGAACCAGCTCACCTAGCACCTGGAGGTGAGTGGTCGGCCAGAGGGCAGCACTGGCACCTTCCTGGTCACCTCTGATCACCCCTGCCCTTGTACCTTGGTTTGCGACTTTGAGACATTTTAGCATCCAGTGTGGGAGCCACCATCCCATGCATGCTTCTGCTGCATCTGTTGCCCCTTCCCACATATTGAGATGTATGAGCAAGTGAACAGCATGCAGCAAGATCACCTGGCAGCTTGGCAATGCGTACCTGGAGTTGTCTGGCCCCTATGTTACAGAAGGGGTTATTCAAAGCACACTCAGTACCCTGTTAAAATTGCCTTGAAAAACTCAGTGATAGTCACTTAAACTAGTTTGCAATTCCCGAGTAAGAAGGATGCCACAAAGAGAAGAGGGAGGCTGGGGAGAGGGTCACCTCCTTGGCAGGGGGGACGGGGCGGGGTGGGTGGTGGAATAAGAGTGGCAGGCAGCAGGGGCACCTCTGCCACTGATGGGGTGAAGGCATTTTCGGGCATCTCTTTGCCCATCCATAAAATGGGGGTAATCAACTACCCGCTATGGGAGAGTCCAAGGGGAACACGCATGTGAAGGCGCTCTGCAAACTGTAAAGTGCTTCCAAGGTGAGGAGACACTGTCTGAGTGCCCTATGGATCCTCCAGGACAGAAACGTTCGCAGAATGAAAACGAACGAGCTTCGTATCATCACAGTTGCTTTGCTATTGTGACACTGATGCCCAGAGACGACAGAGGGTGTCATGGATTCATTTTCAACTGATTGGAAGGGAAGCAAACTTAGAAGAGAAGCACACATCACAGGGACAACCTTTTTCTTCTTGCTTGTTGTGCATTTTGTCCTCCATTTAGACAATACCTATGGAAGATTCTTTCCTGGAGCTGAAATGAAATGCTTGCAAACCAAGGAATAAAACCCATTTTCCGTCATCGATTTTGAAACGCTCCCTTCAGGAGATGCCCTAAGCCTGAGGTAAGACGCAGGCGACTGTTGACCAGAAGTCCTCGAGGTCAGACAAACAGAAGCCATATCTCACCCCCATTTTCCAGTTGTGGGCAGGTGTAGGGAAAGTCAAAATTCAGGGTGAGACAGATACTAGAAACTAAATGAGTCTCCCGAGCCAGCTACCCTACCAGGTGTGTGACTCCTGCCCTCCATCACCTCCCCAGTGGCAAGAGCTTCCAGTGTCTGCTGTCACTGTCATCGTACTACAGACAGAAGAGGCCCAGAGAGTGACCACTGCTGGGGATTTGAGGAGGGCGACTGGGCACCTCCAGAAGTTTGGCCAAGCACTTCCAAAGTCATATGATGACAGGTCAGCTATGTTTTCTTGGGCGCTCCGTGGTTGTAAATTAGATCTCTAAAAACACTTGGGCAGTCTTTTGTCAGTAGGTGTTTGCTGTGTACGTTGCAACTGTTTTAATTGGCTTTATGTCCAGAATGAGAGACAGAAATAGAAGTGTGACTCTCAGAGGAGCAGTCCCGGCACTCAGATGGCTTGTCGTATATGTGTGTGTGTGTGTGTGTGTGTGTGTGTGTGTGTGTGTGTGTGTGTGTCTGTGTCTGTGTCTGTGTTTAAATCTGCTGTTCTTTTCCTTAAGGCAAGGGAGGTAATCTAATTATCTTTAGAAGACAAGCTCATGCCGCAGTGTGTCAGCTTGGGCTGCTCTCATAACATGGCCCCAAGGGTCGGGGGAGGAAAATGAAGTGGGGATGTGGGGTGTGGCTAAAAAGCCAGGAAACTTTCCCCCCACAAGGCTGGAGGGCAGAAAATATGGTTCAAGGGGGCACTGGCATTGGAAAACTGAATTAAAGTCCCACTTTGCCTCCTTGGCTGTGTGGCTTTGTGTCAGCCACTTGCCCTCTCTGAGGTTCAGTCTCCTCAGCTGCAAAATTAGATTACTGCTCTTTGGGAGTTGCTATGAGGATTGAATAAGCTCATATGCATGGAGCCCATCCATCCTGGTGCTAGGAGTGTTTGGTAAGGACCCATTACTGCTCCGTTCTCTCTGAGAGCTTGTCCACAGGGCAGGGCCCCCTTGCCATTCCTGTCAGTGAAAGAGCTCCCTCTGGGCTGGGCAGAAACTGTGTGGCAATGACCCACTCTGTGTCACCCATCACAGAGTGAGAAATTATTTTAAAACCCTCCTGTGCACACAGGGTCCACAGGTGCCTATAAAATGCGTCTTCTCCAAATTGTGGCCATTACTCCTCTCAGCTGCTGACTACTCCTCAGGCCGTGGGGCTTCACTGGACTCCGAGGGACACTCTAGCCTGGGGGCGCTCTGAGCCAGGGCTGCCCCTGACTTTTCCCTCCAAAGAGCAGGGGCCGAACCTGAGTTGGGCTCCAGCCGTTGGACAGCTCATCCTTCCTTTACTTTTTATTCTTTAGAAAAGTAAAAATAATATAGATATAAACACTGCACATTTGGGTAATAGTTATCTATCCATCATCAATTTATTTATCAACCCATCTATCATCTACATTCTAAAATGTATACAAGTAGAAACATACATGTTATTGTCCTGTACTTTGCTTTGTCACTTAATACATCATAGACCACGTTTGGTTCCAGTGGACACATATCTGCTTTGTAAAAAAAAAATAGTAGCTTAAGATTCCTTCATCTAATGCACCATGAGTTCTTTAACTAATTCACTGTTGATGGGCATTCAGGGGGTTTCAAGTCTTCTGCTGTTACAAATTATTCTGCGATGAAAATCCTTTCACAGGGATCTTGGCACATTGTGTAAAAATGCAGGGTAAACTTCTTGCCATGGAATCGTTGGTTCAAAGGGAATGTGGGTTTTAAATTATAATACATATTGTCTAACAGTTTTCTTTAAAAAAAGATTGGCCCTATTTATGTACTCACTCAAAATATTCTCAGGACAAATGCCCACCTTATCTTTCATACACTGTGAACTGTCCATCAGCCTGGATGGAAAAAAGCTTCATGAGAATAAAACCCAAGAGCCAGCGCTATCCATTGATGCGAATTTTATGGCTCCTCCTGCTCGTATGCTTCGCATCGCTATGTTTTCGTTGATGCTTTATTTATATCGCCAAGCACAAGCAGTCTTGTATCTTGTTTCTGTCACAGTTTTTATTCACTTTCTTGGCATTTCTCTCAGGGTTTTATTAGTCATTTCTTGTTCCAGTTCCTAAAATTTCTATCACCTGCATCCTGGGGAACCGTTTGTAGTCAGATGATGATTAGAATACCAACGGACAGGAGAGGAGACAGGGCCCCCACGTGCTTCTCCCCCACCAGCTCTGTTTAGTGATTGAGGGGAAGTCAATCACTATCCTACTCTTTCTCAGGGGCCAGCTCTTCTGGGGATGCTGACACCATGGGGTTCATTTCTCTGCGAATGAATTTAAGGATCTCTGTTCAGGGTGCCTGAGAACCTCGAATCAGGTGGAATGCGGGGGTCTGGTGCTTTGCTGTCCCTCTAAAACTCCAGGCCCAGGTCCACATGCTCACAAACTTCTTATCCACACTGGCCATCTGGCAGAAATCATTCTACACTTGGTCATTTCAAAGCAGGCCCAGGAAGCAAGGGAGGGGAAGAACCTAGCCGAATGAGAAATCACAAAGAATAAAACCGTGTTCTGCAGAATATCAAGTGAAATACAACTCCTATCCCACAGCTGCTCGATCTTCTTGATATTTAGGGGACTACAAGTTACAGACCAAAGCCCATGACAGTGGCTAAATCAATGACTCCGTTGTGTTTTAATATTTTGCCTCAAAACATCCTGGTGGTGATGAGGTGCCTGAGATGATAACCGCCCCAGGGAAGTGGGGGAGTCATATTTTGAGCCACCACAATCATGATGCTAATTCTAATGGATAAAATCCAACCTCATCCCATGTCAAGTGAGTCTTCTTTGCCAGGCATTGCTCTAGAAGCTGGAAATAAGGAAAATGACCCACTCTTAGTCTTTGTCTTTTATCAAAATACTATTTGTAAGTTTTTACCAATAATTCAATACAGATGTGAGAGTAACTAGAGAACTCACCAACCCCTTCCTGTCATTACAAAACTGAATGTCGAAGATATAAATGTCAGGCGTGGCCCTGCACCAGAAGCTGGCTCCCTTTGGTGTATAAATGGGAGCATCTAGATTGGGTCTAAAACAGTGGCTCTCAAAAGGGGAGTTTTGATGCCTCCTCCTTCCTGGGGGGTTGACAATGGTGGGCTGGGGGTTGCTACTGGCATCTGGTACATAGAGACCAGGAATATTGCTAAATATCCCATAGTACACAGGGCCAGACGCCCTTCCCACCAACCCCTCACACGTGAACAAAGACTTCACTGAAAGCATCAGTGTCAACCACACTGTCCTCGGTAATCGGACCTTCTCTGATATAAAAACTCCAGTATCTTGACACTAAGGATCTCTGTGTTTGTCAGTTTCCAGGCCATTTTCCAATGAATTATGATACAAGAAGAAGACACCATAATTGTTTTTTTTTTTTAAAAAAAGAAAACAACGTTTATTAGGATATTCTGGGTGGGGGGTGGCTGAAGGGACTACATACGTACATTCTGTAGTGCTTGAGCAAATGCAGACAGAAAAGTCAAACATCACAAAACCACTTCCAAAGTCCAAAGAGCCAAACTTGCCCTTCTACGCGTGGCTGTTCTTCCATCGGTGTCGGCGAAAAAAGCACGCTGCAAACAGCTGTGTGGGGAAGCCGTGTGGGAACGACCCCAGGAGAACGCGCAGGGTCCGGAGCGGATGCACGACGCACACCGACAGAAATGTACCGGCTGCTACAAATGGAAAATTCAGGAAACACGCAATACAAAATGGAGACCGGAAGGGAAGATGCTTGTCTGTATCCTCTGCTAACAGGAGGCTTCAGTGAAGCCCACTCTATACCCTTCACCCGGCCTTGGCGAGGCTGGGTGTCTGCACACCCCACCCTCCCAGGACGGAATTCTAAAACTACCCTAAAAACCAGAATCCTTATTTTCTTCCACCTGTATTTTTTTTTTTTTAACAGGCAAGAAACAGAATGCACATCAGCTGAGACATACCCTCAGGTTTAGAGTAAAAATGCAGCACCATCTAAAAGAGTACAACAATAAAAAACCCTGCATCCTAAATCTCACACAGCTTCTCAGCAGGAGTTGGATTAAACAAGAGAAAATAATTTCAATATCAAGGGATAATGCACAGGAGATGAGAAAACTCTTTAAAGCGAACTCTGTGGTGAAAAGTGTTTCCTCTCCTCCTTTGGGGGCAAAGAGAGAAGAGGAGACAGATAATTAGGAGAAGTATAAGGCCCTGGATTTCAAGTTTCTGAAACCATTTCTTCAACCCTCTGAGGACAATCAGCTATTTCTAAATCCAGAAGAGCACATCAGAAATATCTGATTACTTAAGACCACAGCCAAATAAGGCAGGGCAATCTGTGATTTGGTTCTATGGTTTCCATTCTCTTTTTTTTCCCCCACATTGCAGAAATGCCTTTAGAGAAAGCTTAAAAATAAAAGACCAAAATCCAGGTCAAGTGCGGTTTGCATGCCAGGAAGATGACGCTAGATCACATACCTGTGCCTTTGGGACACAGAGAGACAGGGAGCTTTACCCATGGAGCATGAAGTGCAGCTCTGCCGAGAAGGCCCAGAGTAACTGCGGCTGTACCTGGACAGATGCTCCACCTGGCCCTACTGACAGAGGGCAGACTTTGACCCACTTGTAACAGCCCTGCCGTTTCCTATACCTAGGCATCCACTGGTTGTCCAATTCTTCATCCTGCTATACTCTAGTCTTAGGATATGCATCACGTTTGGCAGGCATCTGGGGTCACTGTGTACATTTAAAGTTTTGCTGTTTTGAATGAGCACTGCTGATTGTTTGCTTTGCTTGGCTAAAGCAATTTGGTGTCTCCTATTCTCACCTGCACCATGGCTGGTCCCTGACAGCTGGGACAGTTCACCGGTATGCCCACCTGGTCACACTCACAGCCCTCTGAGGTTCAGAGGGTGATCCCACTTGACTCTGTGGCAACTTTTTAGGTTCAGACTAGGGTGGGTGCATCTACCTTCTATATGTGTTCAATTCTGGGTGGGTTGTTGTTGGCATATAGACTGGGACTTACTTCTTGGAGAATAAGTCTTAAAAACAACATTATGGACCATTTATAATGAAACTTTGGATTCTCCAAAGGATATCAAAATAAAGAATACTGCCAATCTGGAAAATATGGGTGCTTCCCTAAGCTGCTGTCAGAGGCCCTATATTCTCAGGTTACTCTTGGGCAAGGGGAGGGAGTGGAGGGGGTGGGCTTTGGCTCCAAATGATGGTTCATTCGACCAGAGTACATGCTCAACAAATGTGATGAATTGATAAACACCTGTGCCTGCTTCTCAGATGTCATCCCTGGGGTTGGTCTGGTGATAGGTCACTGGTCCATCTTTCTGGAGAGCATCTTGCACTTGAGTCAAATTAAAATATCAGCAGACTCACTGGCTAACTTCTCATGAAATTGGCCCACCCTATTTGGGGTTCTGGGACGGTCTGGCCATGCTCAGCTCCTCTTGGGGACAAATGCTAGTTCTTCATCTCTCATCAGAAAACACAGTGGGCAGACTTAAGGCGGCTTTGAATCTAATGCTTTCTTCAGCCCTTTCCCCCAGGTCACCCCCAATATCCTCATGAGGACACCTTCACTGTCGATGTATAACCACTTGGTGCCAGTGAGACTGTGCAAACAGACCAGTTCTTGCTCCTGTTACGGAAGGAACCCCTTCAATGTCCCAAAGTTTTTCATTCACCCAGCGTTAAGTACCTACTTCGAGTTATGCTGTCTGTGAGGGAAGGCTGGGTGAGCGAGAAGAGATGTTAAAACAAAGAAAGGTCTCTGGCCAGTCTCTTGGCACTCTCTACAAAATGAAAACGGGGATTGGTAAGAAAGTCCAGCCTGGGATGAAGAGAAGAAAATCAGAGGAAACTTTCTATTGATACTGCTGCTTGGCTTGGCAGCTGCCCTTGAGCAAAAATAAACTCCCCATGGCAGTGGGACAAGATGCTGATATTGGCACCTGCCAGAGGCAGCCAGCCGAAGTCGCAGCTGCGCTGGTCAAATGAGCCTGGAGACCTTAGGGGGCTGAGACCTCAATGGCTGTTAGCGGGCTGCGCTTCTCTGCAGGCAGTTTATTGAAACAGGGGCTTCCCCACCCCTCTGGGCTGGGTCTCGGAACAATCAGAAGTGCAGGTGGCGCATCCCACTGAACATCCCACTTGGGCTGTCTCCGTGGGGACAGCAGCTCATCAAAGAGCACCAGGAGCAACAAAGGGATGCCTGGAGAGGATGAGCAGATGAGACCAAGCTCGGAAGAGTGAGCTCTGGGGAGGGTTGGATGGATGATATTCCTGCTTGGGGATTAGTATCATCTTCAGATCATCTTCCCCATCTTCAGGAAGCCAGGGTTACATGTAAAACAGGCATCTGATGGAATGAGAATCAACTCAGACTAAATTTATAGTGATTAGAATGAAGAATTGACGGGAAGAGACTCTGTTTAACACTTAGGCAATAAGTAAAAAGGATAGGGTGGGAGGATCAATTATCAATAGGAAAGAGAATTCAACCAGCCAATACCTTAAGACAACTATCCTTGTGAAATTAACTGTCCCACTAAATACATCCCAGGATGGAGGCAATGGCAAAATCCACAGATTTAAGGCCTCTGCAGTGACACTGTGTTTCAGAGGTATAGTCCTCATGAAGAATTCTAGACAATAGACTTAAAACAAACAGTCACTTGAGAATAAAAGCTGTGTCGAAATCAAGGAGTCAGATCTATACACGGGATGCCTATCTTAGGAATAAGAGAAGAACGTAGCTTCTTAGGATATCCAACTAAATTAACAGCTGTTTCACTGTTTTAGACTTTCTAAAAAGAAATTCCTTCCTTTGTCATCTGGGTCCTAGCTCCATCTTGCTTCCCGCAGAGGCACTACTGTCTACTTCAAGGAATCTGGCTATTTGTTAGGACATGGTCCCTGTTCAGATCAGTAAGAACATCAACAGACACATGGTCCATTCATCCATGGCAAGTGGCCTCTTGTTGCACCTTGAATTTGCTTCATCTCTCCAAACTCCCCAAGGTCAGTGCAAGCAGGCCCATCTGCAATAACCAAACCTGGGCCGTTTGTGATTCACTGTCATCTGTTGCCATTGCTTTTTGTTATTTCTTGAAAAGATGGGTCTCACAAGTTTCATTTGCTTCATCAAAGAGCAGAAGCAACAAAGATCACAGGGGTATGAATCCAGGAGCTCAACATCAGCGTTGAAAGAGAATTAGAAAATGTGAATTCACTTAAGCAATCCTTCTCTGGCCCACAGTTTATTGACTCAAATAAGTGGTACATGTCTGACTACATGAATGAAAACTTATTTTCCAAAAGACAGCTCCTCTGAGGCCGCTATTTTGTAAATAACAACAGAAATGCATTTATGCTGGATTCTTAGAAAAGAATTTTGCTAATTATTTTAACTTTTATGGCTCTTCCATGTCTTTCCCAAAGCACTTTGAAATGCTACACATGGAAACGCTTCTGCTCTCCCACTTTCCTAGTTCAGCAGATGGAGTGTTGCGGGGTGGGGTGTGCCTGAATTGAGATCACAGAGAAGCAGGTGGGAAATGGGATGCAGCTGGAGAGGCCTCATCCTTAGGGAGTATGCACGATAATGACGATCTTATGACAGACAGAATGGAAGGCCATAGCAGCTCTGGGGGAGCCTTGTCCTGCATCTGATGAACTCAAACACACAGCTTCAAAGACATTTTTTTTTTTCACTCCAGGATAAACAACTGTTTAAGATAAATGTATTTAATGGAAACCTCACTCCTGGTGCTCTCTGGACACAGTTTTCTCTACTTAGGGAAAAATAACTCAGATAATTCTCAACTGATGCGTTTGTCTACAAGAGGCTTGAAAAAAATCAGATATGAAAAAATAACCGTTCGGGCAGCATTCTAAATTCCCTCTCTTTATTGTGCGCTTCTTCCTTCGTGTGCTCTATTAAAAAAGACATGCAAACATATATCGGTCAAAGATACTCAACATCGAAGTGGAATGAATGTGCTTCTAATCAGTTTGGCGATCTTGCCTTTCTTTTTCTCTGAAATTAGTGGGGTGTGGCTGGCCTTGATCTGGGAGGCATGATCCACATGAACAAAATCTACACTTTTTATTTCATCAAAGTCAACTACAACGAGATGCTTCGGCAAGAGGCCGGAGCCTCAGCAGACAGCCCCTGTATCTGGCGGTACCCTCAGGGCAGGAAATGAAAGACAAGAGGTAGTGAAGAATTTTTGCTTTTAGCACTACAAAAGAGAGTCAAATAGGAAAAAAGATGTAGGTCACTTGCCTGCTCCAGTCATGGGGCAAATGATGGTGTTTTAGGTCACCATGCTACACTCAGGTCACGCCGAATGGTAGAAATACTCGCTTGACATAATTTTGTAAGAATCTCCCTAATGGGTTGTCACTGAACATCCTTCCCTCTGGTTATTTAATCAGCAATTTATTTTCGAACTGAAGATTTGGTAACTCTAATATGCTACTATCTCTGAAGAAAAATGAGCTCTTTATTGGTAATAGATGAGGCTTTTCAAAATTTAATTTATGTATTGTACATCCACACATTCTTTGCTGAAGGCCACCCTTGCTAGCACTGATAACTCTCATTTCCTCTTGGTCATCTGAAGCTAATCTGAAGCTAATTAGAGCCGCTGTTTACTGCAGAAGTAATCAATAGCTTTCTACAGTAGATCACACAGAATCAGACCCATATGCAATTAGTCCAGCGTAGATATGCAGAGATATCTTAATTAAAATAAAATATGCCCCGTAAGAGATATGCTTTCATAGATGACTGGAATTCCAAATATTTCGACACATTTAATGGGTTTATTCAAAGTGAGAGTCTTCATGAATCCTTTCACTAATCAAATTTGTTTGATGAAGTTCCCTTGAAAACATTTTGAAGTGAAGAGAGTTAGTACTTAGTATTATACATTTATGTTTATTAACATTTGGATATAAATGCACTTCAAACACCAGTAATGCTAAGACTATGCCTTCCAAGAGGACTTAACAGATTTTCCAGCCCTGTAACTGGACTGATTCTGACAAGGCAAACGTCAGAGGGCAGAGGGGATCAGTGTGACAGGTGCACCTCAGGCTCCCTCCTCCAGCCCCTCCCCCGATGTGAGAAGGAAGCTAGTGAGTGCCCCCGGCACCCTGTGAAGGTGGTCTCCTCTTCTCTCCTCAGTTTTGGAGAAACATGGCTACCAGCACTCGATCATTGTAGATTCTGAATCTCACCATTTTAACCCAGACTTCAAAAGTGTACTTTTAGGGTCAATTTGTTTAAGCGGAAGATGATATGCTGTGAACAGACCAGATGCCTTCTATCCTCAGTCCCGTTCTGTTCAGTGCCAACCTGTGCCAACCAACTCATCTCCATAGACTCCATGCCGACCTCCTCAGTCCACAAATCTTTCTTTCTCACATACTCAGTCACGATCTGTCACGGAGGACACAGGAAAAGATGCAAGCAGATTCCCGATAACCTTCAGATGACACTGCTCTAAACAGCGGCCACGCCATCACCGTTGGGAGTAAAAACAATCCTTGGGAAAAGAACTGTGTACCCTGGCATGGGTCTGCTACCGAAGAGAGGGTGGCATGTCCCTGTCCCATCCCAGTCCAAGCTGACTTTGTCAGGGAACGGGAAAACCAAGGTACCGAATTGCATCAACTGGCAAGGGCACCTGTCGACGCTGCAGAACATTTACGAACGGCCGTGGGCCCTTCACAGGTATGCACACTTGCATTTCCAGAAATGATAAAAGATAGCGCTTGGCTTCTCTGTTTCCTCATGCCTGTCCACAGTAACGTGATGCAGAGCTTTCTGCTCAAGCACGAGGCTCCTCAGAGTCTGCTTTTGAAGAGCTTTATTCCTGAAGTTAACGTTGGAGCTAGCACTACTTACGAAAGGAAAACAAACTCCGTGTATTTTGTATTAAACCATCAGTAAAAAAATGGAGACGGTTATCGTTACTTTCAAAATATAGAAAGCCAATAGTTGAAACCACTTAGTAGTAAATTTTTTTTTCTACATATAACCTCATACATGGAAAGAGTATTAGAGTGATGCTTCAGCTATATTTGACTCTTATTAGTTTAAGGGCTTCTCATTTGGATAAGGCTTAGGAGAATGTCATTCACCGAACAAGGTTCTGTGCAGTTTCACACCCGCTTTCACTCTCTATTTTGACTAGAAGACAGACACGACATCTGGATGTGACAGGTGCTTTCTGTTTTGTAGGAGCGTGCAGAACTGTTGACGGAACATAAACATTAGAGGGAAAAGGCTAGGATGTGCGGAAACGTTGGTATAAGCTTGTTTGCACATCGTCCATCAGGATTCTCAGGATGAGAATCTTTGATTTGTGATGAAGAAAGCTATGTCATCAGAAATGAAAGCCATTACATGAAATATGGAAGATTCTTGAGCAATATTATAACTCCTTAGCTAGCTAATAAAGGCCAGAGATAAACTGTTAAAATCATCATCATCATCATCATCATCATCATCATCATCATGAAAAAAATGGCCCCAGTTTGCTTGACAGCCAAATTTACGAACTATCCCTTTATCATACAACATACCCCAAAAGCCTTTTGAATTTGGAACATTGCATTGCACTGGGTATCCCACAGAAGCCCGAAGGATCACAAGAAACTTTCTTAATAAAAAATAAAAAATAAAAAGGAAAAAAAGTTCCAGTTGGATGAAACTGTTTTAGCAATCAATGTCTCAACTGAGCGCCTAAAACTGGACTTTGAGATATACAAGAGGACAGGAAACAGATAACTTGGTTTTTTGTCTTTTTACATGTCCATATTGTTTTCTAAATGCAGCTACAATGTTTCTGCCAAAGATAAAGATAAAAGAGTGGACAGGGCGGTTACCACCAGAATCAGCAGTGGGCTCAGACCACAGCTTGGACGAGCAGCCATTGATTTTGTGGTTATGTGGCTGGAGGCACCAGCGAGACCATCCTTTTCATAATCACGCTGTAAGAAAGAACATTTTCATTATCACCCACTGCATGTATTCATTCTATCACAGTATATCTTAACCACACACTCTCTCTCTCTCTCCCCCCTACCCTCGCGCCAGCGAGCTGCACCACTCACTGAAGCTGACCCAGGATTTTACCACTGATGGAGACTCTAATTCCCTGAGTTGCGGTTTTATGGGAAAGATCTTGAATCGGGGTGAGAATCAGGTACTTTTGATAAACTGTCTGGTCAATGTTTATCTTCTTGCTCTTCTCTTATGGATTTTAAAGTCCACTTGGGGGAAAAATGTGAACTGAGATATCCTTGCTGTTTCCCTCCAGCTCCCCAGATTCCCCAGAACTATGCGACATGGAACCCTTCTCCTTCTGGGCACCGCTGACTGAGGAGGAATGCTGGCTGTCCCTCCCCATCGTAAAAGGAGGGCAGGAAGGATCACCTCAGAAAACTGGCCCAGTCAAGTACTGCTTCACACAGAGATGGATCACAAATCCCATTGGAAACCAGCAGAGCCTTTGCCCGCACCGGCATTTCAACGTTAGGTTTTATAGAGGAAGAACCTGCCCTGCTTGTCATGTCAGTAAGAGAGCCCAGCCCAGAACCCAGACTTCCAGACTCCCAGTCAGCACAGCTGTCCTTCCACAGGACCCATTACTCCACCCCCACCCAGCATCCACTCGGGCCCATTATGCCGCATCTCGCCACCATGAGCTATGATCATGAACAGAATCGTCCATCTCCTCACCTGTAAAATGTGGAGAGTAACCTGGCCTGCCCTAGCTACCTCTGGGTTGCTATGGCAGCTAAAGGAACTGTTGGTAGAGGACATCCGGTAAGCAGAGAGTGTTATCTGTTTCCGATGATTTCACATGACTGTGGCATTGAGACAATAGTATTCATGCTGGGTCCAGTTCTGAGGTGAAGACCCCGAGTCCCACACTCGCTTCTAACTCTGCCTACTGAGATTCGATGACTGTACCTTGTTCCAAGGCCAGAGGGACATGGTGGGGGGGCCTTACATTCTTTCATTCTTTCAGGAACCTTGTTTTCGTTGAGCCCCTCAAATCATACCTTGCCCCAGGGCCCCAAAGTCTCCGTCTCTAGAAATGCAGAGACCCAGAAAGAAACACAACTCACATCAGAAAGGCAGAGGTGTGTACTGCCCGACGCGTTAGATTTCAGCTTCTGTGCCTAGGGAAGACAAAAACACATACAGAGACAATTACCCCTACATAACATGAAAGAGTGATTACTAACGACCCATTAATCAACTGTCAAGGGCAGTGCCATCGATAGAAATCTGTGAGCTACAACTGTGAGCCCTGTATATAATTTTGAATTTTCTAGTAGCCATGTAGGCAAAGAGATAACTGGTGAAGTTCATTTTAATAACATATTTTATTTAATCCAATATTTACCATTTCAACATATAATTGATATAAAAATGATTGAGATATTTTACATTTTTTTTCATACCCAAGTCTTCAAAATTGGACACAGCATGTCTTGATTTGAATCTGCCCCGTTTCGAAGGCTCAGTAGCTACGTGTGGCTGCTAGGGGCAGCACAGGAGGGCTAGGTTACCGAAGACAAAGTTTTAAAGTCATTTATATTTTGAACTTATTTATATTTCTAAGTGTTCATTTTTGGGAAGTGCCTTTGAGGTAAAAATGTTGCAATAAATATACCCATTTAATTAGCAATACAAAGACAGGTCTTCATGAAGCTTGCTTGTTCATTTGTTTATCTGTTGCTCCCATCAACAAAACATCCAGCTATTTCCCAATGCTGGATATACAACGATATGACTGAAGGGATGTAGCCCATGGCGCTGCTTTCTACTGAGTAAAGCACTCACTGTTTGGGAGCTTACTGCCCTACAGGGCAGGGACACTTTCAGAAGGGTCCCCTCAAGATGTTCTATAGGACATGACAGATCCCCGATCTAGCAATCTTAAAGCTATGTTCAGGACAGCTGCACAGGGCTGAGCTGTGAAAACTTTAAGCTCCCTATTTCCATGCAACTGGAATAAATCTCCAGGGGCTTCTACCTGAGACTGGAGTTGAAGGAAAGGTTCAATGCTTAAACAATTACAATGAAATCTGCTGACCCAGGATAGCCCTCTCATTTTGTACAGGTAAAATAATTAAGAGTGCAGAGACGTTAAGCAACTTCTCCAAGGTCACGCAGCAGTTTACTTGTGAGTCAAGAGATAGACCAGGTCTCCATAACTCTTGAATGAAAACATGTTCTTTCCCTCATTACAGTGCTTCTCCCAGGACATCCTGGTATGCTTGGCTATTCATGCTCTATCTGCCCCCCAAACCCACACCCTTCCCAGGACCTCCCCTCCAGAACAGAAGCCCAGGGGCATTGAAAGATGGAGAGCTCATTCGCCAACAGGATAAGCCTGGTTAAGCATCACGCCAGAATCAAGGAGTTCCTGGGCAGACAGCTCTGTGTGACTGGCACTGGCAGGCCGCCCGTCGTGGGAAGATTTTGCAACTCATTGAAAACATGCTAGGCTGAAATGATAGCATCTTCACCCAAGGAGTAATTTATTGGCCATAATGCTTGGGAGGCATCATAATCTTTACCTATATTTGCATATGCCAGCTGTGAATATGAAATAGAAACCTTTAAACAGGCATCAAGAATAAGATACTGTGAAGCATCCCCAGGCTGTTCAAAGGTCACTAAATGTTATGTGTAAGAAGATCAGAGGGGAGATTGAAAGAGGAATTGAACCTTACTCAAGAGCCTACTTTTAATCTATATTAATAGCAAATCTGGTCCATCGCATTGATACCTGCAGAGAATAATGTGTAGAACTTTACATGTTTTATTTCTGTTTCAGGAAATAAATTGGAATTATGCCCAGACACCAAAACAGCCCCAAAACATCACATTTTGCCTTTTCTTTTCTAGGCCATAATCTACAAAAGGCAGAAACCTTTGCTAAGGGCCTTTGCATAACTAAGATGTTCACCGAAATGTGCAGAGAAGGCAGCCCGACTTCTAGTCTGGGACACATTATAACTCTCAAGTTGTTTCTGTATTTGCGATCACAGCTAAACTTGACCATGGCGGCCTCTAAGAATTTCTAATGGCTAGGTAGGCTCCCTCTCTACTTTGTTCTGTATGGTTAGCAACCAGCACATGCATTTTCCTCATTGCACACACAATCTGAGATGCTCACTGGCCATGCGCTTCAGTCACTTCAGGAACCTGGCCGAGTACCCACCATTATTCAATGATCATAAAGGGGCTTCCTTCCATCTGTGGACTAGGAAGGTCTCCTATCCTAACAGATTTTCTTAAGTGGACTCTGGATTTGCACAGGTAGATTTCTGGTCTTCGTTAGTCACTGAGCATTCAGCTGTGTACACGATTGTGGCATCCAACCAGGTAGACATTCTAGGTCTAATTTCCCAGGCTCTTGCCTTCCATCTGTGAGTGGCTCGGACAGCCATTCGATCACTCAGGAAAATGCATTTAGATCAGTTCTAAGTCTGCAACGTCTCTGGGCTCTTCTTCCTCACAAAGCGGGCATCTTGTTGGCCTCCATGTAAAGGAAACGGTCAACTTCTGGCCTTGCCTCTCTGTAGCCCCACCAGCTTCACTAAATCCGGAGGCTGCAACCCCAAGCTCACCTGGTCTGGTGGACTATACTGGTTGGCATAACTGCTTGAACTGCTTAAGTTAAAGTAATAAAGTGCAGCCAGGCCCTTACAGATGCTCTGAGAAAATGCCTCTCTCTTGTTAAATATCTTCTAAACCCACAGAAGCACTTAGCACTCCAGATGCTTAGCAGTCTTTGCACACTGGCCTTTAAATATTCGGCTTACAGAGTGCATTAACACGGCTTCCCCAGAGAGGTCTGGGTGGAGGTCTGAGCAGAGCAGCCTTGGACTTCCACCTGAACCTAGCACGACCACAGGAGGGCTGTGAGTCTGATCTGCTTGCACTGAGTGGCATCCGCTCCAGGCAGAGCACTGTGAGGCTGGATGTCCAGTACCTCTTAGGGTGCATTAGCTGCAGATGGAGGGGCAGAGATGGGGAATTACGACCTGTATACGTCAGGCTGGTTGCACGCTTATAAGTCTTGTATGAAGTCTGAACCCTGCCAGTCACCTCTGAGGTCAGACATTTATATCTGCAGATCCAGAGTCCACCTAAGAAAATCCAGCTCTTAAAGCCCCTTTTAGAAGCCTGAGCAATTTCCATATTTTAAAGCCTTTTGTCCTGAGCATTTTTAAAAACATCATCAAAGTTATCACTGTGTGCTTAGTCAGGTAGAATAAATGCTAACATATAAAAATGCAGAGCATCCCCCACTTTTAACCATTGTAAAGAGTATTGACATACTTTAAATGCTGTCATAGTTGATGAAAATCGGGACGGTCCCAGAAAAGTGAAAAACAAAACAAACTTCTTAGATCTTGTAAGATAGAAGGGGAGTTTGAAACTAGGGGAGCACCTTTCATCGCCGAGTTCTAAGCCAGTAAAACCAAGGGTGTCACAAGGGCAGTGCTGGCACAGTGCTCGAGGTCCTGTCTGTGGCCCAGCATCCCTGCTCACTAATGAATTGTGCAGGGACACCAGCCCCGGCCACTCTAGACATGACAAGGCTTTATAGTCTGTGACTTTAAAATATAACCATTCCTTAAAAAGATGGAAAAGAAGAAGAGAACGAATTCATTTTTCTCCAGGTCAATTTGAACCATTGTTACAGCATGTCGAAAATAAATTATTTAATCTGTTTTATGAAAGAGTGTTCCATAACAGCGAATTGATAGTTAGACGGTTATGGGGGAAGATCCCTGACTCCGAGCCGGGGGAAACAGCACAGCAAAACACCTAGGGTTTTCATCTCAAAAATGGAGAGATGAAAATGATGCTGGGGAAACCCACCCCCCAACCAGTAGCCTTACTGTCACTCTGGAAATCCAGGGAACCTGTTCTTTAGGCCCTTCATAAGCCTTGTCCCTCCAGCCGTGTTATAAAAATGTCACTGGCAGTTGTCCACAAGTCCAGGCACGTCACCTAATAGAATTTCCATGTCACTGTAATTGCAGAGCCAGACCTCACCAGTGCCTGGCACTAGAGGGTTAATAAATGCATTAGATGCTGTTAACCTCTGTTACCTGGAGTCAGACCGACTACTCTCCTGCGTTTTACCCCTATGATTAGCTACTGGAAAGCCTGCCTTGGTGCCAACAGCTTTCCTGAATAGAACTCACAGGCACACACATAATTGATAGCTCCCAGTCAGGCCCACACATTGGCCACCGGGCATCGCACACGAGTTCTGCCCACGCTAGGCTCTCCCCCAGCCTCGGGGACCAGCGGTCAGCCTCTGGAGCAGCACGCTTGCTCTGTTGATGGAACTGGGGACTTAAAAGGGCGCCCACTCGAACCCCGGCCTTTGCTGCCCCAGGCCTCCATTTCTGTAGAGAAGCCAGTGTTTAATCTCAGGTTTTTAGGCAGCTGTCAGCCAGCAGGGCATGGAACATTTCTCTACTTTCCTCCACACATAAGAAAAGCCAGTTTCTGCTCTACCTCCAGAAAATTAAACCAGAGGAAGTCGCCCAATCCAACAGCAACAGACTGTCCAGGCTGCAGCCAAATGGTCATAATTAATGATGCTTCTGGTTCTTTTCTCTCTTGCTTTTCTGATTAGAGAGATTTGCTATATTAGGAACCTGTTTGCTTAATGACAGAATACAAGCAATAAACAGAGAAATACACAGACTGTAAAATGCAATCAACTTTGCTCTCCAGCACTCACTAAGTACCTAGCTGCATCTATCACACTTGTCAATACCAGTTTATTAGCATATGAGTCTTCTCTGCAGCATAAATTGGACCTTTGCTAGGAAAAAATCATTGCATGACTTCTTCCCCAAACAGTCCAGAACTCAAAGCTATTTCTCAATTTAAATCCACGCACCTTACATTTTCTTGTAAGACAAAACATAGGAAGAAGGATGGGCAACTAATTCTGAAGGATAACTAAGCAGAGTTCCCTGCTTCAGAGTGTGCATTTTTCACATTGCATTTTTAATAAAACCGACCCACCTGATTACACATTATATACCTGATTTTACAGGCCTATACACCTGATTTTATGGGGAGTACTTACTGTATGACAATTCGGTTGTGCACTTGGTACATATTTGCCCAATAATTTCTGCACAATAAAAAAAGAAAAAAGCAGCAACGAGCTGGTGCTTGCAAGCTAAGTCATGGTGATCTGACGGGTGCTCTGTAGTCTTACACTCTTTCCAGCTTTTCAGATTCTCTCTATCGGATTTGGGGGATCCAAGGGAGGTTTTACTGCTGGTCTGGTCACAGCAGTTGGCTAGCCTTTCTAAAATCCCTGCCACTGTCTATTTAAAACTCACCTTCATGGTGATTTGCTTTTCCTACAAACTTGGTAACAACCACTTGTAATCACTGGTCTGAATAATGTGCAGTAAAGTCAGCTACGTAAAACAAGTGGACACATAAATAAGGTTTGCTCTGAGGCCCTGGGCTTGGGGGCTTGTCTTTCAGAGTCTGTGCTGGGTGGGGAAGGGATCCATTTCCTCCAAGCTGACTTCTGTCAGTCTTATGGACCCTGGTACAGGGTAGGAAAGGGCTGAGGGGCTATGAGGAGGGCAAGAGTGAGATGGGGCAAGTGTCCTTCTGAGAAGGGCCTGGTGATAATCCTTGGGCAGCTTTTCTGCCCTATCTCTTTTCCCTGCTCCTTCCAAGACACTGTCTACATATTGCCTGAACCTCAGCCAAAAGGCTTTCTTACATGAAGCTCTAAGAAGGCCTTATAAAGATATTTCACTCAGCACAGGTTTAGGAAGGCCCATGGGATGCCAAGTTTAGTTAGTCTGGCAGGCTCTGGGTAGGTAAAGCCTGGTCATAAGATGCGGGGAGGGGAAAGGTCTGGAAGCCTGAAGCTGAGCATCCTTACTTGGAAGAGGCACAGGCTCAGATGCCAGCTGGGCTGTTTAGAGGAGGTCTCCATACCATGAGTGCTGTAAACTGACATGGTGACAGATTGTGTGTGTTGGGGGAGGTGGGTAGGGAGAGGTGGCCGTTTGTAGCCTCGAAGGTGACCTGTATTCATTCATGTTTTAGAATCTAGAAGTTCTTAGATTCCTGGTACCTGTGAGGTGTTCCAAGTTTAACAGTGCTATTGAGGTTGAGCTTAGGGCCAGGCCTAGAGTGGAAACCTGACAGGATTGGGGACCGGGCCCAAAGGTCGTTGGTCGACGAAAAAATTAAGTTAAAGGGCTTAAAATTATCCATTTGTATGACACTTTTTAAAAATTTAAAGCTTCTTTTTTCAAATTGTGGTAAGAATCCTTAACATGAGATCTCCCCTCTTAACAAGTGTTTAAGTATATAATACAGCATTGTTTTTATCGGTACAATGCACAGCAGGTGTCCAGAACTCATTCATCTTGCATAACTGAAACTTTATACCTAATAAAGAATAACTCGTCATTCCCCATCCCCCAGTTCCTAGAAACCAAAATTCTATTCTCTGCTTCCATGACTTTGGCGATTGTAGATACTTCAGATAAGTGGAGTCATGTAATATTTGTTCTTCTGTGACTGGCTTATTTCACTTAACAGAATGTCCTTCGGATTCACTCATGTCGTCACATAAGGCAAGATTTCCTTCTTTTTAAAGGCTGAATAATATTCCACTGTATGTATCAAATATTTTAATTTAAAATTTGAACGTCATTTATTTACTGATTTTTGGACTTGTGACCAAGGCGACTTTCTTAAAGAAAAGTTTTTTAAAGAGTTTGCTGATAGGAGTTCCCTGGCTTATTATGTTCTACATAATCTATACCCATAATTCATGGACTACAGCTTCCAGGTTTAGTTTCTCTAAAACAGGAGGGACATTTGTTTGATACCCGCAGATGCATCTCAGGACACAATCTTTCTCCATGTTCATCATTTTTCTCAGTCTTTAACAGTTGCCTCACCCACACCGAATCCAAAGGCCTTTTAAAGGAGTTTGCCTTTTCTAATCCATTTGATTTAGTTTTCACTGAAACAACTATGCTTTGTCTTCTCATTTCAGTCATTCATGTAATATTTAATTTGATTACATAAGCCAAATACTAGATATGACAGTACAAAAAGGTCTGAGAACAAATGCACCTGGCTCTTTAAAGCTACTCTCAGCTGGACAGAGCGAGGGGCATCGAGCACAGGAGGGAGGCCACACGTTGGGACATTGACTTTTGGGCATTTGAAGTTTACAGCGAAATGGAGAGGTCAGCTGCTATGGTGAGTCGCTTAAAGGAAGGTCAGTTAAGAAAGCTTCTACTTAGAACTTGCTCCTAGTCCTGGCTTTGCAACCATCGGCTAACATGACAATAATCCCTGTCCTACTGAGGTACCACAGAGTTCTCCTGAGAATCAAATGTGATACTCTGGGTAGAAGTCCTTTGAAAATCCAAGTTGCTATTGATGATCTCTTAGCCTCTCTGTGGTCCCTGTGCTGGTTATGGTTGGATTTGGGCAGGGGTGGTAAAAAAAAAAATTCAATAGTCCAGGCTAATTTGGCTTATGAACATGATAACAAATAGAACTGGCTCATGATCTTCTCTGTTTCCTCGAATTTAAAAATGAATGTACTGAAAGAGATATGGTCTTGTAAGATATATCAACAGCCCTCCATTAGCTAAGCAATCCCTCGGGCTTGCCTGTCAGTCTCCGGCACAGCATAAAAAGGATGCCCGCAGCCCCACATCTGTAATTTAACGCTGATGGGAGGATGGCAAGTAGTGCCGTGTGCAGACGCTGTCTTTAGCAGGGACCTTAACATGGTGCTGGAGCCGGCCTTTCTTCTTTCCACGACTTCGCAGGGCCAACTTACAACTATTTTGCTTTTCTCCAGGTTGGGGCAACCGCACGTGGCAAACTAACATCAGAACACTGCGTGTTTCCATTCATGGTTAGGTTGCTTAATTAGTAAAATATTCAGATAAGAAGCAATTATGAGCTGTATTTTAGAAACTTATGCCCAATTAACAGTGAGATTATGCCAAATAGTGTGTGAAAGACGTTTTGTTCGGAGACGGGGTAAGTGTTTTGTAGAGCAAACAATCAGCGATAGCAGTGTAAAGGGAACTCGGGGGATGGCCCTGAAACAAAACATTTGTTTTCTCAAAACACGCAGTCAGAAATGCAAATGTGCAAGAGCAACAGAAAAGATCCATCGTGGTCCCTGATGAGAGGCGCACGAAGCCTACCTCACCCGATGCGTCCTCGTCACCGTCAGGTGATATTTATTAAGCCTCTGGTTCTCCTGTGCATTCACGTGCAGCTGAGTGTGGGCCCGTAATGGCTCTGTGACTTATGGTGGTGACTACGATCTGATATAAAATGCCATGGCCTGGAGACATAATGGACCCGGGGTTTTTGTTCGCCTTCGGGTTTAGAAGATGGAGCACCCTTGGTGCAGCCAAAATACAAGGTGAAAGCAAAAAAAGTAAAAACTTAAAAAAAAAAGTGTGCTTTTGTAGACAAGGAAAAATATTCTACAAAATAGAGGAAAACCCAAGCAGGCTAACGGCGATGATGACTGTCACGATCACTGTTAATAGCAGCCTCCGCTGATGGCGATCCCCACTCATTGTACAATGTGCTCCCAAGGGCTGAAAGGCTCTCTGAGGAGGGTAGTCCCCCTTTTATAGGGACCAGAAAACAGGGTTTCTGAGAGGCTGGGACTTGCCCAGGTCTCCACAGACTGGCGTGGCTGCACCGAGATTGGAACCAGGTCTCTGACTCTCAGACCTGTGCATACTGACCCCACGCCAGACACCATCCATGTTAGCTCCCAGAATCCTTAGACCAACCCTTGAAAGTAGTTCATGTTATCCTGTTGACCACTAAGGAATGTTCTGGAGAGTGTGGGGGGAGGGGGCCAGAAATCAGCCCAAGATCATACAACCAGCATGAACAGAGATGACTCAGGCAGCCTAGAATCAACAAAGTGGCTGACAAAGGGTATAGGACATAGGGGGTCCTCCCAAGCCTCGCCCCAGAAACCACAGCAACTTGTGCAAATGTGACTTCTGCTGGAGGTCAGAGGTCAAGCCAGGGCTGGCAGGTTTTTTTCCCCTTAGAGTCCCAGAGGTGAGTACTCGAGAGGCCTGCAGCTGAAGGGCAGGCAGAGGACAGCCACTCTGGCGGACACTCCCGCAATGTTTCCCCCTCATTCTCATCCCGAGCTTCCTCTCTGAACAGCCTCATCATGATGTGACTCCTCTCAGGACACAAATATGAGAGGTGCAGGGGAGGGAAGCCCCTCGTCGAACCTCACCCACAAGAGAACCAGAGCCATTTTCCTCCCATCCGTGAGCTCTGTGGCTCAGGCACAAGGCAGAGATGATTATTCAGGGAGGTATGGTTGGTTAGAAGTCCTAAGGATAAAAGGTCAGTGGGGGATACAAGAAATTGGATTTATTTATAGTATGTGATATAAGTGTGCTCAGAGGTATTCTCGTCATTTCCCCAGAACAAGAGAGCATATTTATAGCCAAGATGATGCAGACTCCCTATTCCTTTTTATTAAGCATGTTTATTACCCAGCAGTTGGGTTAAGCAATTGTCCAACTGCTGAATTACTGTCCCTCTGATGGACCAGCCTCACTGCCCTCTGGACCACAGGTGCAGGTGGCCCAGTGTCTCTTCCCGGAATGTACTGATGGGGCCTAGTCTTTCCATTCCATTCTTATGTTCTCATTTTTTTGAGAAAAGTGGTTAAAAAAATAAAAGGACATAAATGGGTGATCATAAAAGATCAGTTCAACCTAAAGCCGGTACACACCCTGTATAATGGCCAAGGTCATTTCCCAGATGAATTTGGGGGTAAAGGTCACCAAATATCCTTAAGCATAGGCTTCTTCTGTCTCGTGATTAGCACAGACCAACCAGGAAGATTAAAACAAAAATGATAAAATAGTTACTGTGCTGGAGGCACTGTTACTGTGCTGAAGAATTTTAATTTGTTTAATTATCACAACCCTCCTAGGTGGTAGTGCTCATTATTTCCATATTACAAGTGACGAATCCAAGATTAAGGAGATTAAACTACTCTCCACTGGAGCCCACAAGAAGGTAGAAGGTTTGATTTTTATTGTAGCAAGAAGCCTGGTTCTTCAGTATTTTCTAGTCTTAAGCACAATGGACTCTTTTGCTTAAAAAGGCAACAATGAGAACTAACCATGCCACTGTAGGCTTACTATCTGCATGAACCCTTGTCAAGTATTGGCACAGTCTATGCCTAAGTTATAGCATCTCAAAGTGGGCTTGGTTTTGGAGTAAAATGAATGATGGCATTGCCTCCACTTACCACAGGACCTCAGAATCACTACCCCTCGCCCCGTTAGGATGGACACAGTGCCACCCGCTGCCATAGGTCATAGGCGGAGACAACAGTTGAAGCCTGGAGCAAAGGTCTGTCCCTGGCCAGTAAGATTGAATTTCAGCTGTGCCATCATTGCTAAGATGACTGTGGCCTGGCAAAATATCCCTACCGGCCATTGGGATGGAGAGCCTTAAGTTGTTCCAACCAACACCAAATGTCAACTAGAAATTCTCTGGAGCTGACAAAGAAGGGTGAGGCAACTGGAGAACTCAGCGGGAGACAGAGGAAAGGTGGCCTATAGCTTTTCAGGATGATGCAAGACAGGGGTCTAACCTCTGCCCAACTTACTTACCAGGTGGGCAGTGCAGAGACAGCCTCCTCACCACTCACGTATCAGGCACCACTGTTTATTACACAGAGTGGGAATGGGCTGTGAGCCCTAAGCCCCTGGCCTCTACTCCAGAGGATGGTGCCCAGCCACATAGGACTTGCCCTGACTGCTGCCATTTCTGTGTAACAGAAACAAGGCTCTGGACCAAAGCTGGTGTGCCCAGGAATCACACTGCACCCAAGGGTCCTTGGACCATATTCCCAAGGTCACCCGACATTCTCCGAGGTAACTGTGCATGTGGACCTGGTCCGGGCCTGCTCTTTTACTGCCTTCCGTCATTTGAAAACAGACCCCTGGGACAGCCAAGAAATATAACAAGACCAACTAAAATCCCAGTGACAGCATGAAAAAGTGCCTTCTCCCTGATGCTGTCTGCTGATGCTTCTATTACTCCTAATAATAGTATACGATTATGTAAGAATTTAGAGCTCCCTGGTGCTCTACTCTCTGCCCAGAATGGTGAAGTATGGGTTATCAAGAGGCATTAATAAGAGACTTTTTAGAGTGAAGAGCTGGGGTAGAAGCAATACGATCAAGGGGCCGTTTGTAAAATGAAGAATCTTCTCAAGACAGATCTGAAGACTGCCTGCTCCTGCTGAAGCTCTCCTGGCCTCACTGGTGTTCACCTTATGCCAGGCAAACAGGCTTATTCTATAGTTACAGGAGATTAGGGATAAAAGAGAAAAAAAGGAGAAAAATTATAATTTGGAGATACTACATTCGGTGTGCTTAATTTGGAGGGCTTTGTAGTTGAGAAAAATAGATGCTACGATCTGCCTTTGTTGAGAAGGTGACATCTGGGTTCATTAAGGGTGTGCAATAGATTCTGATAAAGGCTATTTTTCTAAGTCATTAATTTGGTTTTTAGGAACTTTACTTTTCTTCATTTGAACAATTATTAAACCGTAAAATAGGATGGCACAATTGCTAAAACCGTAATCTGAAATTTTACAGCCAGCTATAAAATGCTATATTATTAAACTACACTAAAGATGCTCGAGCCTATTACAACTTTTTAAATGAATGATAAAACCCTTTACTGCTGATAAAATAATCTTAAATTACAGTACTGTGTATTCTAACAATATGTTGAACCAAAAAGTTTCCTACAATGCAAACATGTCAATCACAAAAGAAATCATACTTGAATTAAATTTGCAGAAGCTAGAAATCTGATAACATCTGCTTCAGCAAGGCAGAGAACACCTGAGACTCTCAGGTTGGGTCTGGGGGCTCGTGCCCCTCCCCCAAGACAAGTACCATTCCCCACATCCCCTCCACCCCAGGATGAGCCAATAGTCAGAGCCTCTCTTGCGTGGTCCAAAGACTGCACAAGTGACACTTAGCAGGATCACGTCGACCAAGAAAGGCTTGTTCTGGGAATAGCATTTTCCCCCCTTAAAGTTGCTCCATAAGTGAGATTTTTAAAATGACAAAAGTTTAGTTACTGAGTACGTGCCCCCTACACAAATATTGCATCCCTCCGAAATCCATCCATTGAAGTCCTAATCCCCGGTACTTCAGTATGTGACTATATTTGGAGATAGTGTCTTTAAAGAGCTTGTTAGGTTAAAACGAGGTCATCGGGTGGGCCTTAACCAACTCAGACTGGTGTCCTTATAAGACACACCGGGGATGCTCAAGCACAGAGGACACAGAGAGTTGACAGCCGTGTGCGAGCTAAGGAGGGAGGCCTCAGGAGAAATCAACCCTGCGGACACCTTGGCCTTGGACTGCTAGCCTCTCAAGCAGTGAGAAATAAATTTCTATTGTTCAAACCACCCATCTGTGGTGCTTTGTTATAGCAGCTCTAGGAAACTAATATAGTGTATGATACTGCACTCTGAGATACTGGGTGATACGCATACCTACCTACCCTGATAAAATTCTCAGTTTTTGGTACCAGTTATACCCTGCAGGCTACTATTTCCAACAGGCTTTGAATACACAATTGAGAACGGATGTCGGCATGCGGGATTGTACAGCAGCCTTAATGGACTGATACTCCATTTTGAATTCCGAATTCAAGAGCTCTGCTGGATGAAGGGCTTTGAAAACACTCTATGAGCAGCTATTTCAAAAAGTGTTGATACAACAGCCTCTTTCCTCCCAGGGCTGACGTGGGTGGATTCTGGATGCAGGTTCCCTCTGAGCTCATTGGCTGGCACCTGCAAGGCTACGCCTGGGGAGGCCACTGGCAGCCTCTTCATGCTGGGAGTAGCTGGGCCCCTCACACAGGGCCCTGGGGCCACTTGGCCACCCAGAGCTTTGCTGTGAGGCTTCTGGGAGAGCCCGGAAGCAGCCTGGGTGGGGATGGGGGAGCCCTTCCGCTTTGCTTTTCTGCTAGGGATCACCCCCCATCCCTGCCGACAGATCATTTCTCCCGGAGTGGGGAAATAAATTCACTCTGAGCAGGAGAGCATTATGCAGAGGGAATGCTAGGCGTAGCCAAGATCTGGATTTTTTTTTTTTAATGAAACCAAAACAACAGTGAGTGCTAGAAAGTACTCTGTAATACACACACACACACACACACACACACACACACACACACACACACACACACATACACACAATGGAAACCTCACAAAGACCATAAGCCACATACCACAGGTGACATGTGGCACCGGGGCCGTTTTTCTAAGACAAAAGGCTCAGGAAACGGCATCCATGCTGCCGTGGTCATTTAGAGTCAGAGCATGTGCCGAGCACTCGGCGTTGACGCGTCTGGCATTGGCCATAGGACCCCAGTCAGTCTTCGCCCCTGTTCAAACTCCCCATCCTCAAAGTCCATACATGGAAAACCTGATGTGCCTTGGTGTAAACACTTACAACCATGCTCCTCATCTGGCAAAAGTCTCTTTTGAAATGTCACCTGTGTGACACTCATCCAGGGTGCTGGCTGGGTAAAAATATCATTCGAGAAGGTGAGGGTGTGAGGCCCCGAAGGCCACGGGCCCCTGCAGGTCCCCAGATGATGAGAACCTGGTCCGGAGCCTCAGTTACCACCACCTGTGATGACTCATACCATCTGAGGGTCCCACTGAGAGGGGATCGTTGCCCTGGGAAAACAGATTGAGATGTCCCCCAATGGGCACGTGATGGTGACTGTGCCCGCTTCACTGTCCTCACTGTTACCTGGGAAAGGAGGTCCCGTGCGACACTCGCTTACAACTTCTCGTGCTTCTTATCACGTGAGGAGGAGGAGACCTGACGAGCCTCTCAAACACCGTCATTTCTCTCGTTAGCAGAAAGGAAAGGAGGGGTCTTTGAGGCAGCCTTCATTTCCTGGGCAGGGGTCCTCAATGGGGGGCAATTTTGCCCACCAAGGGACATTTGTCTTTGGGAACATTTTTAGTTACCATGATTTAGAGAAAGATGCTACTGGCTTCTAGAAGGTGGAAGCCACAGGTGCTGCGAAACACCCCACCACGTGCAGCTCAGCCCCCACCACAACAAATTCTCAAGACCCAACTATCCACGGGGCCGAGGCTGAGCAAGCCTGACCTTGGGAACCGTTCAATTCATAGCCAAGAGGTCACTACGTAATCCTAATTGACGTTTCCAAGACTGGCAGAGAGGTGTGCAGCAAAGAATGCCAGGGAAGCAAATGACCTCCCATGGCTCTAAAGTACATTTAAAAATGACCACTCCAACAAGGCCTCCCTATCCATAACCAGTCTACTCTACAGGTGCAAAGCCCTACTCGTCCTACTAGGACTAGATAAGTTGCTGGAAAAGGGGCCCCATAACACAATGTATGACTCAGCCCAGCCCCTCAGATCATTGCTCTGTTACTGAAGGTGGGACAAAGGGGACCAGGGATTTCAAAGCACCAAAAGCCCTGTGAAACTAACAAATAATAAAATCTTACATCGTAGTACCGCCTCCAAGCTGGGCATTGCCCCAACACGCTTCACATGCAGGGTCACATTTAATCCTCATCACACCCAAGGGGTTTTAACACTGTCATCCCTATTTCTGGATGGAGAAACTGAGGCAGAGAGGATAAGCAATGTGCACAAGGTTTCATGGCTGGTAAGTGGTGAAGCGAACATGCTCCAAATGTCAACTCTAGCTTCCTTATGAGAAATGTCACAGTTTGTCCCTGGAATTAAAATTAGAATGTGACTAGCTTTCATTCCTAGTTTTTGGGAGGTAACCTCTAAATCCTTGGGGGTTCCTGAGTGACACGGGAGAGTCTTTGTTATTCAGGAGCTTGTTAGATTGTACCTGAATTTAATGAGATGACTCAGGATGGGGTCTGTGACTAGAAAGACCAGCCATGGGTCAAGAGGTTGGGGCTTTGAGCCACATGTGGACAGCCCATTTCCTGAGCTCCAGGAAGCAAAGAGACATAGATGGAAGATCTGCCTCAATCATGTGTCCAAGGTCTCTATCAGCTATGCCTTCGTAATGGAGGCCCAAATAAAACTCTGGCCACTGAAGCTCGGGGAAGGCTCCTAGCTGGAGAACACACTGCTGTGCCAGGAGGGTGATGTGACCTTATTCCGTAGGGAATTCCATAGAAGACAGCCCAGAAGCTCTCCACTGGAGATCCTCCCAGAGCTTAGCCTAAATCTCTCTTCACTTGGCTAGTCCTGATTTGTGGCCTTTATAATAAAACTGTAGTTGTCAATGGAATGCTTTCTTGAGTTCTAAGTCATTGAAACTGAGAGGGTCGTGGGAACCCCTGAGTTTGTAGCTTGTTGGTCAGAAATGCAGGTGGCTCTGAGACCCCTGAGTCTGGCATCTGAAGTCAGTGCGATCTTGTTGGGGACCCTGTCCTCAACCTGTGGAGTCTGTGCTAACTCCAGGGCTTGCCATCTGAGCTGAGTGGCACTGCAGGACACCAGCTGGTGTCAGACGAGACATCGCTTCTTCATGCTGGTTTACAAACCAGTCTGAAACTTCGACCCACCAGATGTTCAACGCGAATTTCGGGACTGAATTAATCTTCACTGAATGAATCATGTCATCCAGAAACAAAACAGAAAAGTGCTCTGGTTTAGGTAATACGGTGTAGCCATTTAAAATGCACAGAGGGGACCATGTTGCTTTGCTAGTCCTCTTCTTCTGATGGATGCTCTCTGAGTCTCAGGCCTATTGTCCGCCCCACCCCACCCCCCCAAAAAAATGGAATTAATACTACTAACCTCATAAGGTTACTGTCAAGATTAAATGTACGTATCTATATAAATATATATAATGTGCTTATACTAGTACTTGGCTCATGGGAAGTGCTATATGCACATTTGCTTTATTAATGCCAGACCATAAAAAGCAGAGGTGATGCAAGTTATAAAAACAAATCGTTCTGGAAATTGTCATTATAATTAGATCGTTTATAAAGCTTCCTAAAATGGAGCTTGGAGACCACTGGTGTATATGACATTATTTAGGTGGCATACAAACATTTTTTATTGTTTTAAATGTAATATTTATATAGTGATTTTCATATACACACTGAGAGCTAGTGCACTGATTCGCATATGTTTCTCAAATGCTATAAACAGTATATCTATTAATTGGGTTTAAAGATAAGTATTAAGCAAATAATAGTGCTAGTAGAGTGCAGAGATGAGAAAAACTGCAAAATCCTGATCTGTGAAGCTCAGAGGCAGGGCTCGTTATCAAATACCATCTTTTCTGCAACTGAGAGTGTTTCCTGTTTACAATTGTGTCACCTCTTCTGAATGTCAGTACTGTTACAGAGACGTGGCAACAGCCCCTAGCAGACAGCCCCACGCTGGCTGGACCGAGGCTGGACCAAGATCTGACTGCTGTCCCAGATCCAAGAAGCCGATTGCTAGGCTGTAGCTCCCTGGAAACTCTTTCTGTGCACAGAGAGATGGAGTTCGGGGTAGTTCTCATCCCTCAGACCTGGTCCTTTCTTTATTGCCTTTCGGGTTGTCTTTCTTTTCAGCTTGGTGTCCAAGGACCACCCAACTCTTTCCCCTCCTTCCTCAAGTCTTTCTACAATGAACACATCTTAGAACCAGCAGATACCCCTTGGTTCAAACACTTCTGACAAAATAAGGAAGCAATATCTAAGGAGCTCAATCTTTCTCTCTCCATAGTCCCTGACCCTCAGGCCTTCCTTCACAGCCCCAGTGTCCAAGTTTAAAGCACTAACATATCTAGTCAATAACAATAAGAGTGATGGCCGCTTTCCAAATGCAGAGGGTTGGCCAGTCCTGTTTGGCCCTTTGCATACAGGTACCAGCTCTTTTTATCATCACAACAAACCCAAGAGGGGGGTAATATTTTACGGCAGACCTTCAGAGGGGGTAAGAAACATGCCCCCAGTCACACAGCAATAAGAAGTAAGCTGGGGTTCTCACTCAGGTCCAACTAACTCCCAAACTTATGCTCTTCCCAGCCAAGCAGCTTTAGGCTGTCAATAGCAGATGAAAAAGAAAGGGTTGAGAGGTGCCTGCAGGGTAGCTCTGCCCCCTGGAATGGGTGGAGTGAGTAGAGGGGGAGAGAGTCCCCACACCAGGCGCCTGGTTTGGAAATAAGCACTTCCCTCACCCCCACTCCAGCTTCCTGCACAAAATCCCACCACCCTGGCCTTGCTCTCAAGCACTTCTCCACTGGAAGATTAACGGGACGCCAAAGCACCCCATTGCTCTGCTAGCATAAATTGCAAGAAAAACATTTAGAATATTGATTAAGTGCTTCATGCTAGAAGATTTAAATTTACCTCCTGTATTTCCAGGATTAGCTGACATAATGGGGTCAGTCTGCTGGCACAAATGATTTACAGAACACCCATTGGCAGCTTTCCTTTTAAAACGCAACACTTAAATTTTTCACTTGGTCACAGCCCGTGGAGTCCTGGGTATTTAGCAGGTTTGGATAATCGTCCTCCTGCCACACCCAGACTTTTGGGGTTTGGGCCTGAGAAGAGGTTCGAAATCATTTCTGGTCTTGTCTGTTCTTATCCTAGACAAATGGACTTGGTCTAGGTCTCTTGAGGGGTGGGGTATGCTGGTCTACCCGGTTGTAAAGTCTTGTTTCAGATAGAGATGATTTTCAGTATTCTAAAATACAGTATTTTAATATTCAATATTCGAACTCGATACTCAAGTACTCTAACACGTAGGAGTTAAACGGGTTATAAGCATTGTGCTCCCCATTTGACCATGGGAACTAGGGGCCTACAAATGCCACTGTGAGAAAAGTCTTCACTTTACACCACCAGAGTTAAGAGATGTACAGTGATGCCAAATACAGATTTTTCCAATATTTACACCTCCCAAAGATATTTACTTTAAATAAGCGATCAGAACAATCCATTTGGTTTAAATACTCTGAGCTTTTTCCAGCTACCAGACCACTCAAGTGTGTAGAAGATGTAATAATTAGTAGAATTTTTAATATTTCTTTTTTTTCATGTGATCATTTTGTACAAGTCAAAGGAGTATGCCAACAATAGCACCGCCTGTGTCACGCTTGTTACTGATACGACTGCCAATTACTCCTGACATGGGAGCTTGGCAGGTTCCCCAAAACCTGGTATTTTGTCACCTCAGGGAGCCAGCACTTGGACATTTCTATGACATTTTATACTAATCAATCAACTTTCCTTTTTTAAAGCCGAGCCTTTCGCAGGAACTGCAGTTGAGTCCTACATGCCCTGCACCCAAGGCCATCATCTCCCCGAACAGAACTGTGTTTGGTTTGTTGATAATTACACGTTGAAGCTGACTTTTGGAAATGTTTATTCTTATTGCTTCCCTTCCAAGGGGGAAATCTATCTCAAATGTTAAGACAGAAACTCAAGTTCCCAAGAGTTTTCTCATATTATTGCATATTTTAAAATATTACAAGAGGGTGCTTCTCGAGGGGAGTGAACTTTAGAGCTGCCAAAGATAGTTGACTTTTTCCAAATCTGTTACCAATGGATCCCAAGCTGGGTTTCAGTAGGTTCTATTCTGAGTAACGACACATGCAGCGGGGACAAACGCCGTTCGAAGATATTTCTAAGACCTGTTGGCAAGTGGCAATTTATCTAGAGACAGCCAGGCAAGCAAAGGAAGGACAGATGGGGAGAATGAGTTTCCTGGGGGCCCTACACCAAAGCAAGTGTCTTGAATCAGTTCCAGGGACCAGGTTCGCATGGGCTGAGGCCTGTCTTTCACCACTTGCTCATCTTCTGATCCTCCGGCCTCCAGTGGTTCGCTCAACTGTTCCTAACATAAGTCATCCTAAAGCAGTCAGCAAGCCGCAAAGAGTTTTACTGGCAAACTTTCAGTCCTTCCCTTACACTCTGTCTCCTGGGACCGTGGCATGAGGAAGCCCATGCCCTCACCCCCTGCATCGCCTGTGCACAAATGAGCTTAAGCAGGCGTCACCTTAGGAGACAAGGTAAGGTTCTGCAGCCCCTGAAGGGCTCCCTGCAAGGGAGATGCTATGCAGCTCTGAGAGATGTGGACTGTGTGTGTGGGTCACAGGGAAGACGGGCGTGGCCGTCACCTCATGCCTTGGGAGTCCCATACCACCCTTCCGAAGCTCTGCTGAAAAGTTAAATGGCCGCCGTGAGATAAACACCATGCTTTAATTTTATTTTCCCTCGATTATCAGACAGAGTTCTGATCACTCATAGAGGGTAAGGAAAGCTGCTGTTTCCTGGGAATAGTGCTCACGTGTCCTCTGACGTGGCCAGAGGACACACAGGGTCCTCCTGGAGGAGAGGGCTGTTTGGGCAGATCTGTCCTGGAGACAAAATATTGTGTGTCCAAGCCACGCACAGCACCGTGGGAAGCGGAAGCCAGGGGCCCTGATCTGGGCTGGGGGCAGAGGAGGCGACCACCTCCTTATGACTGACAGGCTCCTCTCCTGCTCTTGGGGAAAACTTTCATTCTGTGGTGTTTCCAATTCTTCCGAGATGTCAGCTATTAACTTAGTCTGACCTTCCAAAAATATTGACAAGCTGCATCTTGCCTACTATTTGTAAGTTCACTGACGAGAGAATTGTTTTTTAATGTCCATCTTCACGGAGTTTCCAGAACACGGAAGGAGCTTAACACACAGGCTGATGCTGCCCCTGCAGTCACGCTCTGTGCACTCAGGCCCGTGCAGAAAAGACTCAGGCTTTGCTGCAGCCAATGGCGGCCTCTTCCACTGGTCAAGAACCACCTCTGTCCCACTAGTATTCCCTTACAATGACAGGGTCCTCTGCATTGTCTGGCCACTTATCTTTCCCGGTGCTAGAATCTGACTGGGGTCCCAATGACAACGAAAAGTGGACCTATGGGGAAGCGGGACTCTGAGCACAGGCCAGAGCTGAAGAAGAGACCGTCTCTCTGTGGTGCCCAGCTCTAGGGGGACTGGCTGGGGGACCCTGTGCAAGTCACTTTGCCTCCCTGAACCTCAGGGCCCTGATGCGGGATGGAGCAGACAGGTGCCATGGTACTCTTCCTCCCAAGCTTCCTCCTAGTTCTGGCACTTTCTGCACAGTGCTTTGGAGATGGGAAATGTTCAAGAAATGCCTTAAAGTATGAAGAACATCTGGTTGACCTTAGGCTGTGTGGCTGAGGATGTGTATTGGAGAGTGGAGACCCAGGGGGACAGAGGACAGAGACTAAAGCTCAAATAAATAGCACAGGGGATAGCCAAGGAGCAGAGGGGACATGCTGGAGTGAGATGGTATCAAGCAAATGAGAAGTGGGGAAACTGCCCCAGTACTTTCTAGGGAGCAAAGTGGGTGGGTGAGGATGGTATTTGTCCCAAGAAGGGTCCGGTGAGCTTTCTGGTGAGACGGATCATTAGCAGGGAGTGGATGGAGAGAATGAATGATGTATCCCAGTGTGAAGTATGGCAAAGGGGTGACAGCAGGGTGCTTGGCAAAAGTCCCTTTCTCTAGCATGGAAAGAGGCAGAACTCACCATGTGGTCACCCCTACCCACAACTACAGAGAGAACCGTGAGACATCCACGAGGCTCCTGGATCCCCAGTGCCGGTTCTGTGTGTGACTCACGGGCTCCTCAGGCTCGAGCAAAAGTTACCTTGAGGAGCCCCCATGTCCTTGAACGAGAGAACGAGGTTGACAGTGCCATAATGATAGCCTGTCTCCCGCAGCTGTCAGGAGGATAACATCCAAAGAGATAAAGCGTGTGAAAATACTCTGTGAACATATAAATATGTAATGTCTTACCAAACAGCTGAATACTCATCACTGTGGGGAAAAAAAATCAATAAAAAGGCAGAATAAACATTCCACTTGGACTCAAGCTGAGAAGGCACTGTTGGGACACTGTGGTTCCACCCTCGGAGGGCTGGATGGACCCCAAAGAAGCCCCTTGGCCACACACGCTGGGTTCTGTTCACGCGAGGGTTTGCTGGGCAGCTCCTTGCAGCTCATCCTACCGCTGAAAAGCATTTTCTTTTGCTTCTTGAAGATTAAACCTGTACAGGACTCTGCGTGTGACCTAACGCTTCACTAGTAACACTGTCTCTGGTTTCCCTTTAGAGACAGTTAAATAATCCACGTTCAGTTTAAGAGGTAGTAATGGGGACGAACCCAAGAGTCCCTTTCTTTTCAATATGCTGCTGCTTTGTAGAGAACACAGAATAAGCAGAATAAATAACATCCCATCCAGCTTTACCACCCTACACACAAAAACGTTAAAGATACATTTTCCCAGCCCCTTCTTCTGTCCCCCTCCCATATTATAGGTGACGACGCCAAGGGCAGGAACCTTGACCCAAGTTCCACCCCTAGTCACTGGAAGTCAGTTCTAAAGTTCATCTTTCTCTCCACTCTATGGCACTTCTCAGTCTCCATGTATCATGCTTAAAATGCACTTTTAGGACTCAAACGTGAGCATCGATCGCTATTTACCCCTAAACGCATCTCAGAAAACGAGTAACTGTGTCCCGCCAGAAGTGAGCTGCCGCAGGAAGCTTACCCGCCACTCTTACCTGTAAATTTGCACAAGGCGGTAAAACATGAGTGGGGATTTCATTCTCAGACCCTGCTGGCCCCGGGGGTTTGTTCTTGACCCGGAAGGCGGTGGTGGTGGTGGCTGTGGTGGTCTGAACTCGCAGGGCTGGCTGCCACACAGTCACATCGGAGCCATTGCCAAAAGCTTGAATTGCATTTTCTGCAATAAAACAAGAGGAAATCCAATTTCAAAGTCAAGCAGCCAATTAACAGACAAGCTACGTAAAGTCAGAGAGACCCACTAGAAATTATGATTGTGGCACTGGATTTCTTCTTTGAACAAAACCCACCTACCTATCCACCTACACGTGTCTAGAGCCAGCCATTGGGTCAGATGTTCAAAAAACAATTTGTTGATCAAACTCTGAGCTGGACACGGAGCTATGCTCCAGATGCAGTGAACATTTATTATGTTCCTATTTATGTGCCAGGTCCTTGCCTTGGAATACTCATTGGTCAAGGCCTCTGATATCCAGCCTCAGACCTGTCATTTGGGATCACAACCACTGTCCCATCTTCCAAGAACATCTTTGTGCCCTGTCAAAATCATATACTAAAAGCAAACTCATTCGTGCTTTTTTAAAAAGTACCATATCCCTAATTATGAGACTGAGGTGACCCAGTGGTGTTCACATTAATTGGACAGTAAAATTAAACAGCAAAGACTGTTGTCATTCCCTGTCACAGAACACCTACGATGGGGCTTAGGCATTGCTCACAGTACAAATCCAACCAGTTTCTTTAAAAGAATAGTCTACCCCAGAGCTCATCAATAATATAGTGAAAATTTAAGTAAGATCATTTTTTTTCCTTTTCTGCTCCCAGTCTTCCAGGGGAAATCTGCATAATTAGTTAGGAGCAACCCTGCTTAAAAGAAAAGTTTAAAATGTAAAACTTTAAAAGCTTATTACAATTTCATGGGATTAGATTGTTTTTATGGCGAAAGTAAATTGGTTGTGTGTTGTTCCCTTGCCCAAAATGAATAAAAAACAGTTTTTAATCAGGTCTTCGGGGATTTGGCCTGGATTTAGGAATTTTTTTTATTTCGTATTCATTGTATAAGAAATCAAACTCCTCCATTTGGGACCTGAATGTGCAAATTGTTAATATATGACTCTTAGCTGGCATTTTTCGATACACAAGACAGAATAATTTAAGCCTACTGTTCCTCTTAGAAGTGACATTTTGTTCTAAAAGTGTTATCCTTTAAGTTCAGAAAATTGGAAACTTGTTTTCTACGACTTTACATTTTTTTAGGCTGCAAGAAACAGCTTCAAATTAATAAAAATGCTTTTTATGCCCCTAGCCACGTTGCATGGCTCAGTGGGTGGGTGAAACGCACAGGAAGGAGTATGTGGAGGATTGGTTTCCTTGAATGACCCAGAACAAGGACGAAAACAACCAAACCTTCCTTTTTCTCGTGAAGACATGCAGATTCAGGAGGCCCTTTGCTATTCATTGGAACTACCTGTGCTTTCCAGCGTGTTGGCACAGGCAATTGGGGAGTTGGTTTATTTTCTTCATTGGCTCATTCATTCATTCAAATGTCAATGGAACATCTACTAAGTGCCAGGAACTGCTTGGTGCCAGGTGTGCAGCAATGAATATCACTGACAGCAATGAGAGACAGAAAGAAGGTCCTACCCTCATGGAGGTCACATTATGGGTGGGGAGACAAATAAGTAAAACATACAATCCATTAGGTGGTAAGGAGTGCTTCGAGGAAAAAGACATAGAGATGAGGCACAGGGAGCACTGGATGGGAACGGGGGATGGAAGTTTGGATCAAGTGGCCCAGGAAGGGGAGGTTGGCATCTGATGAAAGACTTGAGTGACAGTGACAGTCACCTCTACCTTCAGCACATTCTGCTTTCTTCCTCTCACATCTGTCATGCACTTAGGTGTAAAAATAACTGTTTCCTCCCCCAATAACCAGAAGTAAACAATAGGTTGGAGTCTTGTTCTTGACAGGGGAATTGGTTAATCTGAAGAGAGCAGAACTGGGCTATTGCATTTGGGCTGAAATGTACAAATTCCAATTCCTTCTACTCCGGGGCCTTTTGTGAGAGACTGAATTCACAGCCCTGTGTCTTTGGTATGCTGTTCCTCTTCTAATCAAAGTATAAATAAAATGACTACACAATATTCTGCCTGGCTTTGGTCCCTGTTGAAGACCAAATGCATTTATTTTTATTGGAAAGTCATTAGCAATAAGATACCAGACTATTCTTCCCTTTACTGAAATATTATTAAGCAGGGACAACCTTAGTTTCTTTGTGAGGGAGCGGCTTTCTAGCCAGCATGGGTAAAATCTTTCTCTCGCTGATCTCTATTGTCATTGCTTTATCTTCATTAAATCTTGTATTCTGGCAGAAGAGCATGCAAGATGTAAAGAAGGAGATATATTACACACACACACACACACACACACACACACACACTTTTTTAAGGCAAGACCAAACAAGCGGTTCAAGGCTTGGCGAATGACTCCATCCTGAGACTATTTTTGCCAGTTTGAATTTCGCTTAAGTATCCAAAAGCTTGTTTTGGTTTTAATGGTTTGGCTACAGCCACAGGACTCAAGTATGCAGTGAGCAAATCACTTAAATTAGTCTTGTCAACAAAAGAAGCAGTGAGAAGGTTTTGGAAGTAACATGTGCACATGGTAAATTGATAACTAATTCTTTAAAAATCAGCCACGATACAGCAGGGCATCATGGAGAAATTGTCACTTGAGGACAGGAGGTGACTAAGCCTTGATTCCTAGAAACCTGGTTCACACCTGCCACCAGGAAGTCACTCCTGGTCCCTGATGTTCAGGCATATCTACTTGTTCAGTGGGTCCTTCACTATCAAGCATGACAAAGAACCCTCAGGGTGGAGGGGACTGCAGAAGGAACTCAGGCTTTGGATCCTGTCTTTGGCACAGACAGTCAAGTGAAGTCTGGTCCTTTACTCAACTGTGAAATGAAGATCACAATGCCTACATCTCCTAGGATTCTGGTGCAGATTACAGCAAAGGAGCTAATGTAGAAATCATACTCCCTGTACATCAAGTTGAAGGCACCTCAATAAGTTCATGGTGGCTGCCACAATTAAAGTGAGTGAGGTACTCAAGTATCCAGCTGGGCCATCACCTTGAACATACAGATCTCGGTGGAAAGAAGGGAGACCAAGGGAGACCTGGCACCAAGCTTTTGAAGTTCGTCTGATGAAAGCTGATGTTCATATCCGTTCATTTCTTTCCATCCCTCTCTCTTTAGGAAACGTTTCCCAATTGCCTCAAGGATACTGAAGTCATAATGGATCCTGTTTCCAGGCAGAAGTCCCCTACCCACACCCCCTAGTGCTCGTCCCTGTCTCCCAAGATAACCGACCATCCGGAGGCTGCTGGCTGCAGCACCAGCTTCTCTCACTCAAGGATGCTTGTCCTCTGAGCCAACCCGGAACATCCAAGGGGCTAAAGAATGTTAATATTCTAATTTTTCTCAGACAGCCCTTGGAGGCCCACCCCCATCTAATTTGTCTGAGTGCCTCACATTGTATATTGCGTCCAGGTTTTAAGAACCTTTGGAACAGGCTTCGTGCTGGTTGCCAAGATCAGAATTTGATCTGTGGGTAGGAGTGTTCTTTCCCACGTAATGTACCCTCGGTTATTCGAACCTCTTGCTCTCTTGGCGGCACCCAGTTCATCACTTGCTCTGTTCCCTGCTGCATTGTTACACGATGTGGCCAAAAGGCATTTGATTCACCATCAGGGATCAGGAAAACAAGGGACAAGAACGAGAGGGAGTGGGGTGCAGATACAAGAAATATGAAGTTACAGCTTGAGCTCGAGGAGAAAAGCATGTTTGTATGCTCGTTTGGGTTTTTTTTTTAAAAAAAAAACTCACTAAGACATGTATTGTCCTTGAAGAAATTCAAGAACTTCAAGCACTCTTCCAGGTCGTTCCCACTGTTGCTGCAGTCACACCATGGGGCCACGCTGAGGCTACTGGAGTCTATGTAGTTGGGGGTCATGACTGTACCTAGAAGAGTAAAAACAAGATGTTTTATTCTTGTGAGATGATCTGAACTTCTCTATACCCTGAACAGAAACAAATGTCCCTCCGATGGCAAAGGCATTGTGGATAATTCCAAATATTGTGCTTACTGAGTGGTAAATTATGTTAAGCAGTGCATTTTCTTGGCAATTTATCTTGTGCACACAAAATAATTTACATAGTTACTTAAAAAATTATAACAGAACTCCTTGAGCTACACTTAGGGTATTTTTTTTCCCCTGAAATGGTATGTATATCATGGAGTAGGAGAGAATTAATGTTGAATGCATGAGTTAACCAAATCCCTTGCTTTTTCTGGAAAAGGTCATTAGTCTTCATAAATAGATAGAACTGGTTTTCCATATCTTAAAAATCCTTTTAGGACTTTGAATCCACTTCCCTCAGAAGCAAATAGCTTCTTCAGAGAAACATGTGAAAGCTTCAAAGCTATCCTTGTGGGTTACCCTACATCTTGAATGTATACAATGAGGCCACCACTCACCACTCTCAACAGATTTAAATGAAGTCTTTCAAGTTGCGAATGAATTGGAAACAAACAGTGAAAATTCACTAAGCTGATGGCTCCTAGAGCATTGTCTCAATAGTCTTCGAAAGTTCTCAAAGAAATACGGGGTGGTCTTTCTTGCCTCCATCTTTCTGTATCCATGGTTTTTCTCACGAATTCTGTTCTGGCACAACTAAACAATGTGTTTATACTTAATACAACCCAAATGTCTTCTCCTGGGTGGCTCACACTAGGCAATGCCTCCTTATGCCAAAAAGCTTTCTGTTTTTATATATCGTGTGAGAGTAAGGAGTCACAGGTAGTCGGTGATCCACAGGGTATACTGGGTTCACAAGCAGATAAAGAAATTCTTTGTAAGCTCTTCTGGGTCAAGGGCATGTCTTCTTTGCCCGTCATTCCTTACTGACTTGAACTACATCATATGCCATTTTGCCTTCAGATGAGAACTTCATCCCACGATAGAAAGGCAGCTTCTAACCTTGGGCGAGACAGGAACAGGCATCCCAAATCCTGATCAAAGAAGTTTAAATGCAGCCACTAAGCAAGCCTGGCCCCATAGTGGCTCCTTGACATATGGAAGAAATAGGCATAAGCTTTATCCCGAAAGAAGTTAGAATGCAATGATCAGCTCAGAGGGAGAGATCTGGACCTAACGGAGAAATGAATTTTGGTCTGTAGAATGCATTGCCTCAACCAATTATTCCCCCAAGTGATGAGGATTTCAACATCCTCAGGCATGTAACAGTCTGCCAAGGCAGAAATGCCTGGCAGCCCTGCATCTTGCATTTATGGAGGATTTAACAAGCATGTTTGTCTGGAGGGAATACAGACTGAGGTGTCAAGAGTAATTATATCTGGGAGTTGATTTGTAGATCTCCTTTGGGCATCTCTGGATCTTTGTAAAAACTTTTTACAATGAGTAGATCTTAATTATTTCTGGCATTTCCTAAACCTGTAATTCCATAGTTGATAAGTAACCTCTTCTAGAGACTTACTTAGAAAAAGGAAAGGGTGAATGCCCATTTGGAATACTGACTTAAGGAAGACACTCGCATTGGACATAGGCATGAAAATGGTCAGTAACCAGTGAAAGGTATGACCCAATGGGACACAAGTGTCCTTTCAAAAAAAGTTGAGGTGAGTGCACAGACACTTCTAATATCTCTGCATTAAGTACCATTGTTTGATCTTCCTGATGACTCTCACTGAAGATGCTCTGGTGACAAAGAATTTAGTCTGTGCCATCATTCCTGCTGGGACGTTCCTGCTTCCTGGTGACTTGTATGATCCTGGCAGGAACACACGTCCTGGCTGAGCCATCACACTTCTTACAGCTGTGATTTCCTTCTGGCTTCCACAGGCTTCACGATGTGTTTGTTTGTCCTCAAACTTCAATCGTGATGGAGCCCCGTCACCATGGCTCCCGCAGTCCCCAAGACCCGGAGCACCGTCCTTGCCTCTTGCCTGCCTCACTTATCCATGGGCACAGATTCACCTCAGTTCTGGCTCTCTTGCAACTCACCGGGCCTGGTGTAACTGCACTGTCCCCCCAAATGCTGACAACCTGGTTCTCCTAAAGCATCAGGGCCTGAAGGACAGGAAGTACAGCTTCTGCTATGTCTATTCTCTGAGAAAAATTTTAGGCTGAACCCATCCCCCCACCCCACCAACCAGGAGCTGAATTACCAAGAATATTAATGGTGAGAAGGACCCTAGCAGTTGGGGGGGGTTTCTTTCCCAAGGGCCATTAGTTCCCTAATGCAATTAACTTGGTTTGACTTGCTTTCCTCTTCCAAAACCAGATTTTCTTCGCTACTTTTGTCCTGCGTGGTCAGTTCTCCAACCGAGACACTTCTCAAGTCTTCACCCTGCTCGCTTCCTGCCTTTGCCTTTGCACACCCATTACCCTAGTGTTTTCCATTTTCATAGGTGAGTCCTCAAGGCCTGACATCAAAACCCTAGCACAGAAGGTTTCTGGGAGATTGTTACTTGCACGGGCAGTGGCAGGCTACCATGGGAAGAGTCTGTGAGTATTTGTGAACTAGACTTTTTTCTCTGTGCTGCTTCTCTTACCGATAAGCCCTGAGTAGGCCAGAAGACAGTCTGCATAGTTCTCCTTGAGACAGCTGCTGACAGACCTGGACTCTGGCTGGCAGTTGGTAAAAAAATCAGCAAGGCGAGACCTGCAATAGAAAGAAAAGAGGGGAGGGCGCTTTAAAATATCCCGAGCCTCTAGACAGACATAACTTTTCTTTCTTCCTTTGTTGATATGCCTTTTTCAGCCCCGCAAAATGTAGAAAACATGACCTCTTAAAACGTTAGCATCCTCTCTTAGACAACCCCCACGTCTGTCCCCACCCTCCCCCAGCCCTCGCCCACCTGTGTGTCTGCTTATTTGCAGAGAAGTCTTCAGGGCCTATAACCAGAAAAATCTAGGTGCTTTGAAGTTTCCATTCAATATTTATTTCTGACTAGGCTTATTTGCATCTTTAGGAAATATGCTTCTCTACTCACTCACGGGAGATCCACACTGGGAAAATATTTACTTTATACGGAAACATGTCCCTGGCATCAAAGTAGGATCCTACAGCCCATCTGCGCCCGTAATTCCTACTGGCTTTAAAAATATGTGTCTCTGTCTTGTAAGTCATCTCTCATCCGCTAGCACTGGGGCAGTCATTTCTTTTAGCCAAGTCACAATGAGAAGGAGCTTGCCTTTCTGGAACCGAAGAAAAAGGCCAAGAGGGACAAGGTGACGCTCACTTTGGCCGTGGTTTCACTGTCTCTGACTGGGTATGATGGGCCTGCAGGTGGAGGTGGTGCCTGGAGGGTCCACTGATCAAAACACAGCATCTCTCTGTAGTTTGCAAACTCCCCACAGGCCAGCACAGTCCACCCAGAGGCCCTGTGTGGTGGCAAAGTTGCAGAGACCCAGAAATAGAGAGGGGGCTGCAGACACGCTGGTCTGGGGAGGAAGAGGCCTCTTTGTGACCAACTGGCTCTTTTAATCTGAAGAGGATATTGTTGGAGAAATCCTGCTTGAGCTGGGCCACCTCTGAGGTCATCGCAGTAGACAACAGCTCTGTTTCTGTGTGAAGAACACAATGGACTGCCAGAGAATTTCAATTATCTGGCAATTACGGGAGACAATGAACGGTTGTCTCAGCTTTCTTCTCTTCAGCTCCCCCGAGTTGGCAGGCAGCATACCCAGTGCTGTTTTTACTTCTTTTCTCTCAAAAAACTGTACTTACTTAGCGTATCTTATGCTATATAAACAAACAGAGCACAGTGAGATGTGTGATGGTCACATAGATTTATAAAAGCTGGGTAGGAAGCACATGGGTGCCCCTTCCCCTCAACTTGAACTAGAAGGGGATCTAAAGGCCAGATGAAATCATCCAAGTTCACGGCACATTGGAAAGGCCGTGCCGTGAGACTGGTCTCCCCTTGAACCCTTGTAAACAAGGCGTGTCTGAGCCTCCCTATCTGCACCGATCTGTGCACTCCGTATGTCATGTGCCTGGTTCCATCACTGTGAGTCCCCGGGGCAGATGCTGGAGCTCTGCTTTATTTTCTCTGCACGGCACCTGACACTCCTCAGAGAGGCTCTTTATATGGCTTCCCAGGCTGGGCCATGTGCAGAGCTAAGTGGCTTGGCAAAGTCCTCCATATGAGACTTGTGCATGCACGTAGTGTGTGTGTGTGTGTGTGTGTGTGTGTGTGTGCGCGCGCGTGCGTGCATGCGCGTGCGCCTGGATCTCTCCCACTGTTAGAGCCTCACTGGTGTTTTCTGACTCTAATTGAACACACTGAAGCACATAAAACCTGGCCATTTTCTGTAGCCTGGTTAAAGGATTTATTTTTCGGAGGAAATCCCTAAAGGTGGCTCAGGCTTACTCAACTGGCTCCAACGGCATCCAGCTTGGATTGAGTGTTAATTTCAGAAGTATCTTCCTGGTTGTGAAAGTTAATGATTTAGTGGCACTAGGTTTCTAACCCTGCAAAGGCCAAATGCAGCTCAGGCAGCTGAGGCTCCAAGTTGTGCACACAAGCTGATCGGCTCTCCGCCCCGGCAGCCCTGTGCTCCCGGCCCTTCCCCCAGACATGGAAGGAAGGTCGCTCAGTCCACGTGTCTCCTGCCTCTCGTGGTCTCTTGAGTCGACCATTAGCTGCACAGCCAGCCCCGTGATGCGAATTGCTGTCCTTCAGCACGAGGCTACTGCCACTAGACTCATTTTGCTTAACAACCTCAGAATTGACTCACAATTGGACTCTGGAATGAAAGGCTAATTGAGTCAGTCTGCTGCAGGGAGCATAACCCTGATTGGGAGAATAAAACTAGATGTACTGCTCTGAGCAGAACCTTGGACAGGCTGGTTTTGGAGAGATCATCAGCACAGATCTTGGCTCTAAGACAAGCACAGCCAATGGAGGGAAAGTGGGTTTCAAAAGAATCGCGAGCACATGCAGCACCGCTAAATCACCACCGTCTCCATGGCTCCTTCGCCTTTGACCCAGCTACCCGTGACCTGTGTCCGTGGAGACAGGACGGTCACATTATAAAATTCATATTTACAGACAGAAAAGCTGCAGTGAGAAGTTTATTCAGTTGTGTGCTGAAGCCGACTCATTACTGGCTGACTGGTAAATTTTAAGGAGTTCTGTGAGCCGGTCGACATCAATCACAGTAGTAGCTCGAAAGTGACCTGGTGGGAATATTTACACCATGGTAATCAGCAAACACTGCAAACGAGAGCTCTGTGTTGTTCTTAGAGAACTAGTTGTTAAATATTCCTCAGCACAACCCTGTTTAAGAGCCAGTACGATGTGGTCAATCCTGCTGACAAAATGTGCCTGTCCTGGGAGTCGGTTCCAGTCCTTTCTAGACAGATGTCCTCTCCCATTCCCAGTCACCTCCAGATCAAAAGGAATGCTGTAGCACCAGTGAGCCTCTGGTCTTTGGAACCTTCTAAAGAAAGGAAACAGGCTTCCCCCAGATTCCTCCTTCCTAATTTCTTCCTTCCTTCTTCTCTTACCAACATAGTCCTCTGAAATCTCTTAAAGCAACGTGTGTAAATGGTTACACGTATTGACAAAGCAGCTAAATTCTTGTCCATTCCATTGACTGAATGATGTGTCAAATGCTTGTGATCTAATGATGAATAATGTCTCTGCCCCTGAACTCAACTGATAGTCCAGAAGCTGAGAGAAACAAGTAGAAAGATTATAATAATACAGTGGCTAGCTCTTGATAAAAGGTAAGAAAAGCTGCTAATAAAAATAATACCTAACATGAATGAAGTATTTAGTATATGCCAGGTATGCTTTTACACGCATTATATTTTTTTTCTGACAACTCTAACAAGGTAGGGACCATTATTTTATTATCCTAATTTTACAGGTGAGGAAAACACAGCCTACCCCATTTAGACTGGAGTAAAATCGTGAGGAGTAGAAGCACGATTTTAAAACCACACATTCTGATCCCATGTCTTAAGCTTTGAACACTGCACAGCTACAGAAGCTGGTTTCAGAGAGGTGGTGATATTGGGACTAAAATTTGGGAGGATGTGTAGGATTAATGAGGTAAAGGTGGAGTGGGGTATTCCAGGCAGAAGGAGGCAGCATACGGGAAAGTAATCACACTCAATAACCCCGGGGTTACAATAATGAAGTGTGTGTGCATGCCAGACCCTGATCTCAGTGCTCAACATGTAGTCACACGTTTATCCTCCCAACAACCTGAGCAGGTGATACTATGGGCCCCGTTCTACAGATGAAGAAACCGATGCAAAGAGAGGTGATGTGACTCCTTCCAGGTAGTAGAGTTGGAATGGGACCATGTTCACTCTGACTCCAGAGCTGAGATCATTCTCGACCACTGCACTTAACACATGTATCATGCACAACATTGTGAGCCATTCCCTGGGGCCAGCAGGGCCTCAGGATGCAAATGCTGAGTGATGAGAGATGGTGCTGGGAAGGCCACAGAGCCTCAAATGACCCAAATGTTTGGACTCTATCCTAAAAGCAATGGGAGCCACCGAAGGATTTTAACCAGAAATAACAGGATCGGATGTGCATATTAGGAAGACTCTTGGATCTCTCTGTTGTTTCGCAAAGATTGACTCAAAACTTACTACACTGTGCCCTCACTGTTGTAGCCACAATGGGGACAGCAGGAAACTAAAAGTGATTACTTAGGAGGCTGCAGCCAGTGGTGAACCAAAGGGAAGAACTGAGGGCAGGAAGGGGAAGAAGGAAGGAGAATGCACTGAGCAGTGAGCACCAACAGAATGATGTCAAGACTGCAGAAAGGACTGGGTAGACTCGGGGCATGGACACTCAGCACACAGTGGGGCCACAAGGGGAAAAACAGGAATGAGGGAGGACAGGCCTGCTACCCCCACAGCCCCAGCACCCATCCAGGACGGCACACTCTGTACACCCTGGGCTAAGAATCACGCTGTAATCTGTTTGAATGGTGTCCCCACCTGGGCTGCAGAGATCCGAACTAGAAAGCTTTAATATCCAGTGTAGGATTAACAAAGAAAACTTACAATTGGATTTCTTTTGGAGACATGAAATCTCCATGACGACAGTAGTGATGAACATGATTGTTTTTTTTTTTCTCTGAGAAAATGAAAATGAAATGAATAGGCACTAATGTAAAAATGTATCTCCCTCCGAAAGAGAAAATTTCCCACCCTTAAAGAGGAGGAAAATGCCGGCAAATGCCAAGTTGGCCTTAGGAAATCTGCTGAAGAGAAAACAGTGGTTTATGCAGAAAATATCATATTAAAGGAAGCATGCTGCTAACTGGAAATAGAAAAATGATTATAATGATAAAATCTAGGAGAGTCTTCTCAAACAGCAGATGGTCTTTTAACAGTGGGGGAAAAAAATCATTTCTCTACTTTTTTCTGCAACACTTTTAGGAAAATAGTGTTATGGCAAATAGGTAAAAATCCTAGTAGAAATGCCCAGGTTAACTCATCCTGGATTATTCTAATCCCTTAAATGTTTCTCTAGGACAAACCCCACACTGGGACATAAGCTGAGTGACTGGGGGGCCTGAGCTCTGGGCTAAGAGTAGTGAGATCTTGAATGAGATCCAGGCTCTGATGCTAATTAACCTGAATTCCTAAATATGTTGCTTACTTACTTAAATTCTTGAATTTCCCTCCCACTTTAGAAATACAGGCCATGGGACACTTGAAGCTACTTGGGATGGGGTGGGAGGGACACCTGTTTTCAAAACATTATTATTCCCCTTCCCATGACTGCATTTTGCCATGACACACGATTTTAGTGTCAAGGCATTTGGTTTCCTTTGAGTACAGAGACCAAGATTTTTCTAGAAGATCCCCTCATCTCACATACAAGCTCAGGACCAAAGAGGTGAAGGTCTTGCCCAGAGTCAAGTACATGGTGGCAGATGGCCCTCAACGTGAAGAGAAAATGCTCTAGGAAGAAAAACGCAGAGGATGTTGGCCTTGAATGTTTCTGGGATTTAAGTCATCAAGTGCATGACTGCTCCTCCTCTGCCACCGCTGGCCTCCTGTCTCGTGTTCCCCCACCGCAGCCTCAGTGAGCTCTCTGAATGCAAGGCAGGAGCACAGCAGAAGCCAGACGATGGATGCAGCCAGGACTCTGCAGAAGAGGCCGTGGCATCTACCAATGAGTAAGGCTTCCCTTTACTGGGGCTCTTTGGACCCCACCAGTACCCACCTTAGAATGGCAAGATCTGATGACCAGGGAGACACCCAGAACCCTGGGCACAGGGTCACTTTGTTAATCCACTTGTGTAAGAAATCACCAGTGTTTTTCTCTGAGCCCAGTGTGGACATCAAGGCTCTAGGGTGTTGGTTTTCAATGCGAGCCGTTTTGTTTCTGAACGCTTTCGTGATGAGTCAGTCAGAGGAAGCAAAGGAGGACAGGCTTGGGGGCGACACGCACCTGTTTCCAGTCCCAGCCCCATCTTTTATGCTCTTGCACTTTCACAGGTCATTTCATGTATGCAGCTCTCAGTTTCTGCACCCGAAAAATGGGGCCGATGCTACTCAAAAATACTTTAAACAGCTACTGTGAGGTCTAAATGACAGTTATACAATGTGCCTCGCTCAGAACTCAGAATACATGTTGCCCAATTAATATTTACTTCCCAACCCTTCATTTTTTCTTCCCAGCCCCCGGTCCATTCTAATGTAAGACCCTTGCAGCAAAAACACACAGCAAGCCCAGCATGGAGACACATACGCCTTTGCCCATCTTCTGCTGCCTCCTTGTATGACATACTTTGAACAGGCTACATCTGTGTAACTGAAGGCAGCAACTTTGACCGAAATGAATTTGAGAAGCCCAAGGCCAGGAATCCTGTGGCATGACTTAAAACCTCTCTGTCATATGAGGTCATAAAATAAAGGCATTTTAAGAAAAGCTATTTTATTTTCTCAGGGGTATAGGGGAACCAAGACATATGTTTGAAATGACTAAATATCAGTAAGTTTGTTAATACTGCTAATCTCTTATGCATAATAAAAATAATTTGAAAAACATGCAGCTAATATTAGGCCTGGGACGACAAAGCAAGAGCCCTGGAATGGTAATTTTCTGGTACAGTGACACAAAACAGATTTTTCACTTTCTGTTTTTAGAAAATTACCTTAGCCCGTCTTCCCCGACAGCCTACTGGAGAGCACATCTGGAGAGCATCCTTTAGCAAATCAGAGCCCATGTTAAATACATTTCGCAGGGGCTGTTTTCTGGCCTTGCTGCTCCCCGCTTTGGGCTGTGCATGCCGGCTTCCTGAAGCAAAGGCCCAGCGTTGGCCCAGGGGCCAGCTGTGGTCCTGGGGGAGGGTTGGGTCAGGAGGCCCTTTGGAAAGACCAGGTCCGCCCCCATTCTGAGAATGAGCCTGTCTACTCTGAAGCAGAGGCCCTGGGGTGGGGGGGGGGTTCATACACCCCAGCCAAAGATGCCAAAGGTCCACATGTCTTGTGTCCCTCAGCCCCTGAACATGGATTCCCACTCCTGGTGGGATGATTAAAGCCTCGGCCAGCTGGTGTGCTTCTCGGGGACTAAGCCAGAGCATGGCACCATGTCGTTCGGGAAGAACACTCTGACGTCCAATAAGCCTTCACTGGCACCTCTGCCTCCTGGGACAGGAAGGGCGCTGTGGCCAAGTAGAGATCGATGCCTGTTTCCCTTGAGTCCCTGCCAGCTTCATTCTGATACTCAGGAGGCTATGGCTCCTTTAACAAACTCCTGCTCCCCACTCACCCTGAGGAACCCAGATCATGGTTGCTCGTCTGGCTTCTTGGGAGCCTTTGGTCCAGTGCCTGGGTCACCAGAGGCTGCAGTCACTGCCCTCCGGGATTGACCCACGGGGCTGTGAGAAAGTCTCACCCATGGTAGAAGGAGTGCAGGGAACACGGGTGATGCTGAGCATCATTTTTGTCCACGCATCCTCCTTGGGGTATCTCTCCAGGGGAAGGGTGGGTGAAAGCAGGCTGCAGGGCAGAGATGTGATATCACCTTAGCCTTTCTGATCCCATCCAACTACAGCAGCCCCAAGGGAGGTCCAGGCCAGCATCTGATCAATTGCAACAGCCCTCATGAAGCCACCTTGCCTGAACACTGACAGCCATCAATCAACATCCACAGAGAGGCTGACAGGGTTTGACGGCTAATCTCTACATGGCAAATGTGAAAAGCAAGTTATGGTAGTTGGCAAGGGAATCCATTCCAACCCAGAAAGGGCTCTGGGCAGCCTTTGATCAGATGCTCCAGGCTGCCCTTCGGCCAGAACCCCCTTCCCACCCCTCACCCCACTCCCGTCAGCCAATCTTTCCAATGCACAGCCTGACAGTCCTGGTGTAAGCGGGCTGTAAGTTATAGCAGGAGCACAGAAATATTACAAACAACCCTATGTGGCATTGCCAAGTCAATAAAGTTGTTTTGTACTCTCCACGCTATGACATGTCCATTAGTGCAGAAAACGTAGCTTTGGCAGTACTTGTTTTTATGGGAGGAAATTGAGGGAGAGAACAAATTGGAGGTTTTCTGGATGCTGAAATTATCATTAAACTCTCAGGCAGCCAATAGCTTTCTGATGAGAGATGGCAGGTTTGTGACTCTGGGCCACAAGGAGAGATAGAAATCTAGATCAACCAATCTTTCACCAGTAGAACCAGCACGTAGAATGCCAGACCAGCATGGTGTAGATTTGCTTCAAGTAGAATTCTGCAGGTACCTCCATCTTTAGGAGTGAATTATAGAAGCTGCCTCACACTCATCCTGGAACCCAAGAATCTCTAAATCACCTGCGCTGGAACTCTGGGCTGCAAAGGTCACCACCATGGTTTCACTTAATTATTTATCCCCTCTTTGGCTTCAGAAAGAATTTTGAGATGCATTCTGTTGTAGCTTCGAAGCAACAGAATAAAAGTAAAAAATAGTGAGGGAATTAGGGGCCATTGGCAGATAAGACGGAGGTAGTGGTGAAGCTAGTGTAGATGGATAGATGAAAGCTACTTATTTGGCTCTGTGCTTTTGAGGAACCTTTGGGAAGAGAGGAGAATAACTGTTCCACTATTCATGATATGCCAAAATTAAAACCAAGATAGAAGCTCTCAGAAGAAACAGGACTTGTGGTAGACAGAATAATGGTCCCAGAAGATGTCTACACTCAAATCCCTGGAACCTGTGAATATGTCACCTGACATGGCACAGGGGCCTTTGCAGATGTGATTAAGGCTGGGGGCCTTAAGGGAGAAAGATTATCCTGGACTGTCATGGTGGGCCCAGTGTCATCACAAGGGTCCTTCAAAGTGGAAAATGGAGACAAGATAAAGAAGTCGGAGTGATGCAATATGAGAAAGGCTGGTTTGGACTTTGCTGATTTTGAAGATGGAGGGAGGGGCCATGAGCCAAGAAATGAGGATGGGGAAAAGGCAAGAAAATGAATTTAGCCTTAGAGGCTCCAGAAGGAAGTTAGCTCTGTGGACACCTTTGTTTCAGCCCAGTAAGATCTATGTAGGCCTCCAGAACTGGAAGCAAATAAATTCGTGTTGTTTAAAGCCACCATGCTTGTGGTAATTTGTTCCATCGGCAACAGACAACTAAACCACTACTAAAAAGCAGTATATCATAGAGGTTTTGAATATAGAGTTTTAAAATGAACTAGGACTTAAATTTCTATCTGACCACTTACTAACCATGACATTTTGGGCAAGTACCCTAACTTCTCTGAAGCTTAATTTACTCTGAATGAATGACACTAAGTCCTTCGAAGTGTTACCAGAGGATTAGGTATAGCGGGTACCTCGCATTTGTTTACAACTGTTTCAGATTCCTAGATGACGACAAAACTCATCAGTGCTGGCGTTCTGCTCTGGACCAGCCCAGGAGGTCCATTCTGACCTTGAGACCTCCAGAAAGCCCTAGAGTAGAGATATTTCCCTTCGAATCCATGTGCTAATAACTTGGCATATGAAACATTTTGTCCTGAGGTCACTAACCCACCTGCTCAAGGTCTGTAGATGCTCAATAAGCCCAGGAATAACATCAGGCCCATTCCTACCATTAAGGCCAAGGGGAGGTTTCTCCTGTGAGTTCTCCACACCTTCGAGCAGAGAAATGTGTTTTGTAGGCCAATGGAATCACGCCCAAGGAACCAGGCCGAGGCAATGCTACAGGTCCCTACATGTGGTCCCCGCGTGATACCCTCTGCTGGCTTGGTGGCAGCAAGCCTGTGTAAATTTAAGGAGGTGCTGTTCACACCCTAACAAGGAAGTATTGCATCATGATGGCTATAGCCAGAGAAACCAAAGTCTAATTATATCTGTATTGAAACACAGATACATTCTAGAAATTATCCCGAATGCTGCCTGGCCTTCTTCGGTTAAACCTCGCTTCCCTGGGAGTTCCCAGAAGATGAGATATTAAAATTACACAGTCTCTCTTGACTCTAATAATTTGCAAGACTCCTCTCACTGCCCCCACACCCAAAGAATGAGCACTAAATACCTCTGTGGTACCTGTGCCCCAGGCTGCAAGCTCTGCTCGGCAGCCTGTTAATCCACCTTCTCCACACTTGAAGGAGCCCAGTTCCTGCTGCCCCGGGAGGGTGTGTGGAAAGGAGAAGGCAAAGGGGTGTCTGAACGGCAAACAGCCTGCACTCACACAAATAGACTTTAAGCAGAAACAAGAAAATAAGATCCTCTATTAATCTTTAACAGGGTTGCTGACCTCCTAAGGAAAATTATGCTCCATAGTAAATATACACTAGGTCACTTTTTTTCCAGGCAAGTTGTTTTAAGGTCAACAGAGACCTTGAGCTCAGCAAATAGCTGGTCTCTAATATCTTTCTTTCCTGATGGGGCATTGCTGAGACAGGGAATCATGGCATTATACGTCAAAAGAATAAATTCCTTATTCCATTGCCATCAGATGATAATTCCTGCCGCCCCTCCACCCTGAAAATGCATAACTCTTCTTTGCAATCCACTTTCATGTTTACCATTGTGTTAACAGCACACTTCTAGTTCCTCGCCTCCTGCCTAGCCCCTTTTTCTACATTTTATCCTAAAGCTCTCAGCTATATTTAAATCTACATTCCTCCCTTATTTCTTCAGGGCAGAGGAGCCGATTTGCATAATCCACATAAACTATTTTAATAATAAACTGTCCCCTCAACCATCTACCCATCCAGGTGATCTTAAGGCTTATTTGGATCCATTCACAGTAATCTCAAAGGTCCCCACTGAGATCTCTCACCGACCCCCTCGCCAGCTCTGCGTCTGAAGGAGGGCACCAGCTTCAACCTTCCGGCCCACATCACCTCTCCATCACTTTCTACTTTATGACTTTGTTTTGTTAATAGTTTTGCCTTCAGCATGAGAAGGTGAACACTCAGGATTATGCCCACTCTAAAGTAGATGTTCAGTATTTGTTGAATGAATGAATGAATGAATGAATCCGAGTGCTATACTCTACAGCTCCAGTCACTTACAGATCAATACTCATGATAAACATCTCTGTGTTACAGGTTCAACACAGACAAGGAGAAACAGCAGGTGCATTTAATTGCTTCCAGACACTGCACTAATATCTACCTTTACTTAGAGCCAGTCACTATGCCCGATGCTTCACAGGCCTGTGTCACTCAACACCAAACAACCTGACCAGCCAGGTGAGGCTTTTTTGTTTGTTTGTTTGTTTGTTTTTTTTACAGGAGAGGATACCAGGGTCCAGAAAGGTCAACATTTAAAGTCATAGAGCAGGTGAGAGTTAGAGTCAGATTTTGAAAAGAAGACCACAGACTCTCAAGCTTGTATTCACCCTCAATAGCACTGTAAGAAGAATTAATGTTTGACTTTTAAATTTTAGTTCTTGGACTTTGCTACCATTTGGATGTGAACTGTGTTTTCAAGAAGCCAAAACCTGACTTACTGTAATGATAGAATTAGTGGGCATACTTTTTGTTTAATAGCGTTTACAGTTTAATAATATAAAAATATCATATCTATTGTTACCCCAGCCACAATTTTGCTGACTCTCCTGTGTCTCCTCCTAACTCTCAATATCCTGCAGGCTCATCTGGCTGCCACTCCTTCTCATCCTCTGCTTTGCAGATTCCTTTGAGAGGAGGATGAGGCCCATCAGCCTAGGTCACCTGATCAACCTTCCCCAAGGCAGGGACCCTTAACCCCCGGGCTGCAGACCACTATTATCAGTGGCCTGTTAGGAACTGGACCACATAGCAGGAAGTGAGCAGTGGGCAAGGGGCAAAGCTACATTTGTATTTGCAACCGCTCCCCAGCACTAGCATCACCGCCTCAGCTCTACCTTTAGGCACCGGTCCCTGGTGCCTAAAAGGTTGGGGACTTCTGTCTGAAGTTGGTGACTCTCTAAGTGCGGACCCCAGACCAGCAGCAGCATCTCAGGTGATGCTCTAGAAATGCAAATTATCAAGCTCCACTTCCTGCATCAGAATTTGATACCCATGTAGGCTAGAGTCAGAACACCACTGCTCTAGAGAAATGGCACCTGGGAGAAGCCCCTGTCCCAGCCCTCTGCTCTGTGCAGGTACATTCCATGCTGATAGCACACTCATCTCTGACCCTCTCTGGGTCCTGTAAAGCATCTGATGATCTAGTCCTGCTGAACCAGTGAAGGAACCAACCAGGACGTGAAGCAAAAAAGCAAACTTTCTAAATCATAAGACCAATTTTAACTAAAAGTTTCCACCAGAATTTCTGAACCTGGAACTTCCCATTTGCTTTCATCTATTTTCACAGAAAAGGTTTTCTATGGACAGGACAGTGTCGAGGTCCTTTGCTGGAGTGCACATTCTTGGAGAGAGAGCATTCTGTCTCCCCAGACCCCCACACTAAGAAGTTCACAGCTGTTAGATGGAGCCAGCTACCTCTCCAATGGAAATTCCAAGTGTTGGATGAGCCAAGGAACTTTGGGCTTCCAGGTTGCCGGCATTTCCAGGTCGAAGGGTTATCATTATAATCCTTTCACTCTTACCATGGTAAGTGGGCACAGAGCAGGAAGAAAAGAATGGGGCTGCACCTGAGGTGGCCCACATCACAATGCATCATCCCAAATTCCAAGGAGCAGAGGTTTACCTGTGACACTCTCCCCGAGCTCCTACTTAAAAGTGCCACCGAGTCTTTTGGGACACAAAAGGTTTTTCTACATCAGCTCAGAGTTCTGCCTGACTGAGTTAATATAATGCTGAAATCCCTCGCCACGCTGACAGAAAAAGAGAAGGAAGCACCGTCTGTCGGGAGGGCATCTCTCAGAAACGGAAAGCAAGCTGGGCCAGGCACACCAGCAGCCACGTAGCCCCACGGCGACAGCTGGCGGGAGGCTCAGCAGTTCTGGAATTCTCAGTAGCCATTTCCACCCAGAAAGGCTCTGGTGTTGGGCTCCCACCGACATCCCACGGCCTAGCCATCCTCACCTGTTGGAGCTGGATGGGACAGGAGCTGGGCGGGACGGGAGCTGGGCGGGACGGGTACAAGGCGGCCACACACACACCCAGACTGTCTTAGTTCAAGGACACCGTGGGAACACTTGTGCACACACATGTCCGCTAGCCTGGTCCTTCTAGTGCATCCATTCTCAAAATGAGATCCCGGGACCCTGGAAATCCCAAACTCATCTTTTAGGGTCCGTGAGGTCAAAACTACTTTCCCAGCCATATTAAGTTCTTATTGACCTTTCTCAGTCTCATTCTGTCACGTGAGTACCATGAAGTTTTCCCAGAGGTCAAGACATGGGACCCTGGAACAGACTGAATGCCGAAGCAGATATAAGGAGCCAGGTACCTTCCGGTCAGACACTAGATTTGTAAAAGTGCAAAACAATGCCACATTTCTCCTTAAGGCTTTTTGTTTTGGAGAATACGGCAATTTTTTAATAAAAATGTTATTTAGAGTAACATGTAATGGACTTCCAGGATTATTTTTAAATCAAGTAATAAATAGATAAACATTTCTTCAGCTCTGATTCTCAATATGACAAGTATCAACAGATTCACCCACATAAGCAAGAGCCCTTGGGAATCCTCAGTAATTTTTAAGAGTGAAAAGGAGTCTTGTTAAAACCACTGTTTTAACAAGAAGTGAAATGTCAAGAAGTGAAATGTGTTTTGTGAGGGGCGTTTAAGCCCTATCTTGACAAGATCCAAGGATCCCTTATTTCAAAATTTTATTTTAAAACGAATAAATAAAAAGTGAAAACAAAGTTGTCGCCAGTAGCCAATTCCACACACCCAAACTGTCTTTGGAAAATTAAGTGGGTGGTCAGCAAGATAACACATTTATACCAGAGTGGGTGGCATGGTGTACAGAGCATGGGCTCTGCAGCCTGACAGACCCTCTGGGTTGTCACCGCAGTGGCACCACTTGGGTGACTGCAGACGTTGCTCAAGGTGGCACCTCATCCTTGGTGAAATAAGGAGGATGGTGACAACACCCACTTTCGGGAATGTTGTGAAGTGCTCAGCACAGTGCCTGGCACACAGCAAATGTCAAATAAATGTTGCTCTCCTTGTCATCCTCCTCGTCATCCACTCATTCCAGCCATGATGTCCCCAGCTCTGCAGAGTTGGGGCTCCGGCATCCGGGACGATGAGCTACTCTGCACGCGGCTGTGGCTTGCTTCCTAACGGGGTGATTGGATGAGTCAGAGCCGCCTAGAAGAGAGGAAGGTGCATATTCTGTGACACTGAGTCAGTGACCGCCCTTTGCTGGGTGGCATGGATCACTGACTCAGACACAGGCACCTCTAAGAACCCTTTATGCACCGTTACCCCAGGTCACTGTGGCAGCACGTGCTCCAAGAGGCTACCAGTGGTCAGTCCCCTCACCGCCTATTCAGTCGAAACAATAGTGAATCTACGACTCCAGGCCCAACAATCTCGTGGCCAGCTCCATTCACTCCTTCCTGTGTGTATCTTTGTATGTCAATAATTGTCTATTCTGAGCAGGAATGTTCTTGAGATGACACATGCGCCAAACTCCTCTAGACTTTGTCCACCCCCACTTTCACCACCCCGTTTTTCCCTAATGGTACAAAACTGAAAAGATGATGATGTATAAAGCCTAGCAACACGGCCTCACATAACGGGCTGACATTTCCACATGCTGTTGAATGCTGTGGGTGCACACAAGTGTAAAGCAGTAAGAAGCTACCCCCTCCGCCCACAAATCCTACTTTTAAGGTCTCTGCTATTGGGCGGAAATGTTTCATTTGAAATCTTAGGCTTTTGTTGTTCTCTCTGATAAAAACTTGTGGAAAGAGGGAGGGAGAGACAGAGTTTCCTCTGTTAGGTGGCAGGCACTGTGCTGGTGCATTTGCTTGGACACCTCATTCCATCCTCCCAGCTGCCCTGTGAAGATGGAGTCATCACATCCATTTCTAGAAACGAAACTGAGGCCTCTGGCTACCCACATCCTAGAACTAGCCAAACCAGGATGCGAGCCCAGGACTGCCTCACTCACAAGTACAGCGACAGCAAAAAGAGAAAAGTTCCAACTCCAGCTTGGTGTGGTACTTTTCACATTAAGCATTCTTTTCGATTCTTGTTTTTCTTGGATGCAACAGTTTCTGCATAATTAATTGCTTTGAAAATTACAGAGCAATTTCCCATTCACTGAGTTGGAAATGCCCATGGAAATGGAAATGGCAGCGTGACTGGTAGGGTACCTAACTTAGGTGATGCCTGGGTCGGGGTCTGCGGTCTCCTGGGTGGAATGGAATGCCAAGCTTGGCTGTGAGACCTGGGCATTAATTATACATGGCAGCCACCTGTAAACGGGCAAATTTCCTCGTACACAAATGAGAATGCTGAGTCACAGGCTATGGGTGCTGGCCCATGTGGGATGCACTTGGACCCCACAGGCTGTTGTCTGCATGAAGGGACAGCCCCTTAGGAATACTGGGGTCTCTGTTTTCTCCATTCATTTGACCCTATTCCCTACTCAGTGGATAAAACTTATTTTGAGATAAATGATATGGAAGCATCCCTTTTTCTTGAAAGAGAGAGAGAGAGAGAGAGAGAGAGAGAGAGAGAGAGAGCGTAAAATCTCTGCTTTGCTCTAGGCTTCAAGGGGAAGCTGGTTTTCCTTGCCTACGAGCTGCATGGGCCCTAGTACATGACTCAGCTGCTGGGCAGAGCAGAAGGGTCACCTTTGAAGAAGATCGCACTGCATGGAAAAGCAGAGAGGAGAAGTTAGGGCCTCTCCCAGGTGCCCCCAGTCTTAGACAAGGTAGTCTGAAATCTAGGGTCCCAGAGACCCCCATTAAGTCCTCACTCACCCCTTCCTACTCCAGCACTTTTGGCAATGATTCCAGGTCTCTCGCCCACTGCATGCAGCGTTTACCAGAACTGCACTGAAGACGCAGCCCATATAACCAAGGCTTCTGTGATTAATGAAATGCCCACAGGGCAAGGAGAAGGTAGGAAGGCAAACACCTGGATGAACCCAACTTGGTGACATAACCATGAATTGTTTAGAACTGGTTGTCACTCTGTGACAGCAAAGAATTCTTCTCCCGTGAGACGCACAGCCAGGTCCCTGATATCTGCTGCTTTGGAATGAGTGAGAGTTGAGGACCCTGAACTCCAGTGATGCTTCAGCAGGAGTCTCGAGTCCAACCAGGTGAGCTGGGGCTCTTGGGAAATAGGCACATGACTTACATAGCAAACAGACTGCATTCAATAAATGTGACTGACTTCCTAATAATAATAATAATAATAATAATAATAATAATAATAATAATAAAACCAGTGTGGTCTGGGAGGATTTTTTCCTATCTGTAGAAATGACTCTTGCAATCACTAAGCTGTCACAGAGAAACCACTCTGTAATAAGCAACGAGTGCTCAAAAGGAAATTAGATAACGGAGTTAATAAGCATGTGCGACCTGCGTAGTTTTTTCTTTTTAAATGACGCCAAGAGGCTCTGATGGACATTTTGTCCTAACTCTGTGAAAACTCTCTTTAAAGCAGATACTGTCTGAGCTACTGAGCTGTAAAGAGCGTCTGGATTCGGAGGCTGCCCGGGATTATCACGCCGCCTGTCTGGAATGAAAGGCGTTAAGACTGAACAGCGTTAAGAACATTGTATTCTTGTCATGAAAGACAATCATTTGGAAGTAGTAACAGAAACCAGGTTTCAGAGTTAGCAAGACCAGGCTGATTCTCAAGTTCTCCATGTGGGAGCTGGGCATTGCCTGCTCATCACACCGGCTGATTGTCCCTGTGCAGGGCAGAGGGGCTGATTAAAGATCGCGTTTGTGAGATGTGCAGCCCAGGGCTGCTCATGATCAAAACCCAGCCCGTGGGTGTCATTTCAGCTCCCACACCTTTCTCAAACCCACAGCCCTGGGTCTCTGTCCCATCGTTGCCACAGCTGCTCTCTCCCATGCTGCTCATCCTTCCAGCCCAGCTCAGACGTCAGCTTCTCTAGGAAGCCTTGCTGACCTGCCAGGCTGAGCTGGCCATTCTCCCGAAGCACTTTGTACCTTCTTGACTACAAACTGCCATACCCCGCTGTCATGACTGTGTGAGTGACTGCCTTCTTCTCTGCACTGTGGGTGAGAAGCCAGGTCTTTATTCCTGGCACAATTACTGCAGGCCAGCTGATGGATGGATGGGTCAATGGATAGATGGATGGGAAGGAGAGAGGGAGGAAGGTAAGGAAGGATGGACAAACAAATGGGTAAATAGATGGACAGATAAATGAATGGAGGGAGGGATAGATGAATGGAAGGATGGCTGGATAGAGTCGCTACATCCTAAATCCAGTGTCACCCTCAGTTCTCTTCCTCTGCCCTCTGAGTAACTGACACCAATGTGCACCACTCTTTAATTACCTGTTGGCTTTGTTGAGGTCTTTGCTTGGTTCCCCAACTCTCTGACTTCCTACCTCTCTCAGACCTCTTCAGACACTTTCACCATAAACCTGGTGTCCCCAAGGGCTGAGTCTTTGGCTTCTCTTCTTACCCATTTTTCCTGGGGAATAAATCCTAACATATATCTACAACAACTTCTGTGTTGATGATTTTATAATCTACCCCTACATTCCCGCCCCTTCTCCAAGATCCATTCCAATTTTAAATTTATTCATTTACTCATTTGCAAATATTTAGTGAGTAAAGAATATGTTCGGGCACAAAGTTTTAGGCACTTTGGGATATATCACAGACAGAGAACCTTGACTGTGGAACTTATATTCCAATGAAGAAAAGAAGGAAATAAAATAAGTAACTAAATTATAGAGTGTGTTATAAGGTGATAAGAGCTTTTTGAAAGTGAGAGGCAGGTAGAGGGGCTGGGAGCGTGCAGCAGCTTACAGTGTTGAATAGAGTGGCCAGAGTGAGCCTCAGTACGATGAGGCCTGAGGAGACTTGGAGGTGAGGGCGTTTCCCTGGGAGCCTCTGGGGAAAGAGAGGTCCTGGCAGAGAGAACGGCGAGAGCAAAGGCCTAGCAGCAGGACGTGTCTAGCACATGGTAAGACTGGCGAAGGGACCGATGTGGCCGAAGCAGAGGGAGCAGAGGCAAGATGGCTGGAGAAGAGGCCAGACAAGTAAGGGCAGGGGGGCAGTTCATGTCTAGATTTGGTGCCACTGAGAGCACTGTGCCTTTGCCCCCTAGTTCCTGGCCGTACAAGCCTTCACCTCCATGTGGGCAGCCTTGTGCACTCACACCCAGCCTTCTTTCTCTGAGCCCAGTACTCCTTGCCTCTGATAGTGGACTCTGCTGACCCTGGCTCTGCTAGGCTATATACTGCACTTTCCCTTTGGCCTCAGTGGCTGGTCTAGGGATGGGTACATGATCCAAACAAGGCCCATCGAAGTCCTTAACTGGGCTTTTTCTAACGGGTTTCAGTAGGGGAAGCATCTCTACCTCTCTGATCGTGAGGTGATAAAATATGTGCGTAGGGCTGCTGCTGGCAGCACTCACCAAGAAATGGTACGAGAAATGGTATGAGAGAAGGAAGCGGACGAGCAGAGGGAGCAGAGAGGTAAGAATACATACAGCCACAGTGACGCTGGGCCTTCAGTCCTGGCCATGTCCAACTACCATCCCTACCCGGTCCCATGGGTCAGTACAACTCCCTCTTCAGCCCTAGAAAGTTTAAATCAGGTTTCTGTCATGGATGAAACAAGTCCTGATGGACACACCCTTCAGTGCAGTATGGCCAAAACCATTCACAGTCGTCTTCCCCTGCCTCCAACCCAAGAGACAGGTCTGTCTGTCTTTCTTCTGTTCCCGTCCTGGCTACTAACTCCATCACCTGCAAGTCTCCAGGCTGTGGAGGCTCACGTTACCCTCCGTCTATGCCAGGTGTTCAACAAATCATCAAGTTCTCCCCTCATGGTGCCTATCAAGCTTCCCTACTTCCGCCCTGTTCTCCTGGTCTCCCTTCACCCAGTCCACCTCAAGATCCCCCTACCTGGCCTCCTGGCCTCGCCCCACTCCAACCCTCCCTCCTCACTGCTCCCCGGGAACTCTCTGAGGCCCAGCAGATGTTGTCTTCTCCCGTATCAACCTGTGAGGGATAAAATCTAACACTTCAGGGTGGCAGCAGAGGCCTCCAACACCTCGCCTTTCTATCACACTGATTTTTCTCCCTGTGTTGGTCTAAGACTGTGCACAGGCTCCACCCCCTCCCTACTCTCACCTCATTCTCCCCAAACTGAGCACCTACCTGACTTTCTCTGCTTCTCAGCCACCAAGGCCAGGTCCGAATCTGGCCCCTGAGACTTTCCACTATGACACGTCCTCCCCCTGCCCCCCTCTTTTATACTGAAAGACAATAAGACGGTTCTGATGCCCAGACTCCATCTGTCCACATGGATCTGATAACCAACAGGATGGTCCAAAGTAAAGAAAAGGAGTCCGATTCTGTCTCAGGGCCAAGAGAGGCAAAAGAGACTTCGGCGAGGACATGGGCAGGTGTAGAAAATGAGGCCGAGGCTCTGAGTGTGGACAGGGGTAGGGAGAAGAGAATTCAGAGAAAATCTAGACAAGCATTTTTTAGTGACAGAGTGTTTTAGGCTTCAGGAGGAACAGACAAATGGCTTCACACCCACCTCTGCCACAGAAGAGATAAGAAAAGAGATAGGAGACAATAAGATAGAGCAAGTGGTAGCAGGCTCCTCCCTGATCCACAGTCCAGGTTACCCCTGCGAGCCAGGGAGATGACAAGTCCCATCCTGTACTGTTTAGCTGGTGCTAAATGGCCACATGTCTTGTCTCGATGCCCAGGCTGGGGCTGGAGACCTGGAAGATCCAACGAGAAGCATACTCCTCTCCGCCTGCTGAAGTCGAGAAAGAAGAGACAGCAGCAGAGGTCAGAGGGCACCCTTCTTCTCTTACGATCTTGACCACCCTCTGCGCTCACCTAGGAGTCTCCCGCAGGGGTCCAGGTTGCCTCCAGCTCAGAGCCTGGGTGGCAGGCAGCTTGAGCAGGTGGAGCACATTAAAAAAAAAAAAAAAAGCCATTTGACACTCCGAATGCATCGCTAAAGACACCCGTGTAATCATTTGAAATGAAAACTGCTCAAATGAACTGGAAAATGTTTTACTTGTATTTTCTCATATTCCTGAACCTTTCCTTCCATGGTTCAAAAGTTTGCATTGTCTAATTGCTGATTTCCATTTGTGAATGAATCGGTGTAAAATAAAATTAAGTACCAAATTAATCTACCCATCTAGTTTTAGGCATTAATTATCCTCTGAGACATTTTCTCCTGCGCTTGCCGCCTGTCAAGACAAGCCCGGATGTGGTGATGCAGAATCCAGTTCCCGGCGCAGGAATTTAGCCCAAGGAGTCGAGAATGCCCTTGATCGCCAAGATCCACAGTTTACTGTGTGAATGAGGTCTGATTCCGGGCAAATACAACACATGCCTCACCTTTTAAAGGTGCGCTAACACTGTCAGACCAAGTAAGTTCCTGAAGCACGAATGTACTGTGTGGTTTTATAACATGTTTCCTCGGCTGTCCCAGCGAACAAATTAGCAGCGACACATTTGCTCTAAGTATAACAGGGTCAGCCCTGGAGTGGAAAACGTGGTGCTGGCCAGGGCAGAATTTTGAAAATTACATATGCTGCTTCCTGGAACTACACCAAGGGAGATCTTCTTGGTCCTGCTAAAACAAACAAACAAACAAACAAACAAACAAAAAAGCAAAAACAAAAACAGAAAACCAGATGTCTAGGATATAATTAAAGGGCCCTCAGTCCCTGGAGAAAGGCAAGACTAACTACAGGGTGACTTGATCGAAGCCACCCCTCCTGGAAACTATGGGGCCAGAGGATGGGTTCCAGGATGAGTGAGATTATCTATCTCCAGCAGGGCCGAGAAAGCCTTGGGGACAGACAGCACAGAAGCCCTGATTCCTCCCCTTTTAGGTTCAGCATTATCTGTGACCAAGTACTATTTCAGCCTTAAAAGGCAAGGAAGTCCTGCCATATGCAATGACAGGGATGACCCTGGAGACTTCACGCTAAGTGAAATAAGCCAGTCATAGAAAAGACAAATACGACATGAGTCCACTGAATATGAAGTCTCTAAAATCGTCAAACTCATGGAAGCAAAGAACGAAATTGTGGTTGCCAGGGGCTGGGGCGGGACAGAGGGGGAGCAGGGAGTTGCTGATCATTGAGTATAAAATTTCAGTGTTACAAAGTGAATGAGTTTTAGAGATCTACAGTACAACACTGTGTTTGCGGATAACAATACTATATTGTACACTTAAAAAGCTGCTAAGAGGGTAGATCTCATGTCAAGAGCTCTTACCACAATAAAAATTTAAAAAGGAAGGAAGGAAGGAAGGAAGGAAG